>JARGCV010000834.1:130000-190872 GCA_034064705.1 Bothrops alternatus | reverse complement strand
AATTGGTGTGGAGAGATGTCCAGTGGAGAGAGATAAATCCTGATGCTAATCATTTCAAAGTATCAGAATTCATACGCTTGCTCACATAATTAAACGTGTGGGTTTCCTGAATCCAAGCTTTGTTTATTTTTTATCATTTTATTTTATTTTAATTACATTAGGTTATTTTTATTATTCTAAAGGTAGAATGTTATTCACTTAATGACTGTGTTATTGTATTGTACTGTATTCTATTCTAAATTCCATTCCATTCCATATTCCACTTCTTCTATTCTGTTCTGTTCTGTTCCGTTCCGTTCCATTCCATGCTATGCTATTCTATTCTGTTCCGTTCCGTTCCGTTCCGTGCCGTGCCATTCTATTCTATTCTATTCTATTCTATTCTATTCTATTCTATTCTATTCTATTCTATTCTATTCTATTCTATTCTATTCTATTCTATTCTATTCTATTCTATTCTATTCTATTCTATTCTATTCTATTCCATTCCATTCCATTCCATTCCATTCCATTCTTTCTATTCTATTCTATTCTATTCTATTCTATTCTATTCTATTCTATTCTATTCTATTCTATTCTATTCTATTCTATTCTATTCCATTCCATTCCATTCCATTCCATTCTTTCTATTCTATTCTATTCTATTCTATTCTATTCTATTCTATTCTATTCTATTCTATTCTATTCTATTCTATTCTATGCTATGCTATGCCATGCCATGCCATGCCATGCCATGCCATGCTATGCTATGCTGTTCCATTCCGTTCCGTTCCGTTCCATTCCATGCTATGCTATGCTATTCTGTTCCGTTCCGTTCCATGCCGTGCCATTCTATTCTATTCTATTCTATTCTATTCTATTCTATTCTATTCTATTCTATTCTATTCTATTCCATTCCATTCCATTCCATTCCATTCTTTCTATTCTATTCTATTCTATTCTATTCTATTCTATTCTATTCTATTCTATTCTATTCTATTCTATTCTATTCTATTCTATTCTATTCTATTGTATTCTATTCCATTCCATTCCATTCTTTCTATTCTATTCTATTCTATTCTATTCTATTCTATTCTATTCTATTCTATTCTATTCTATTCTATTCTATTCTATTCTATTCTATTCTATGCCATGCCATGCCATGCCATGCCATGCCATGCTATGCTATGCTGTTCCATTCCGTTCCGTTCCGTTCCGTTCCATTCCATGCTATGCTATGCTATTCTGTTCCGTTCCGTTCCATGCCGTGCCATTCTATTCTATTCTATTCTATTCTATTCTATTCTATTCTATTCTATTCTATTCTATTCTATTCTATTCTATTCTATTCTATTCTATTCTATTCTATTCTATTCTATTCTATTCTAATTCTACTCTACTCTACTCTACTCTACGCTACGCTACGCTACGCTACGCTACGCTCCGCTACGCTACTCTACGCTACGCTACGCTACTCTACGCTACGCTACGCTACTCTACGCTACGCTACGCTATGCTATGCTGTTCCGTTCCGTTCCGTTCCGTTCCATTCCATGCTATGCTGTTCTGTTCTGTTCTGTTCCGTGCCGTGCCGTGCCGTGCCATTCTATTCTATTCTATTCTATTCTATTCTATTCTATTCTATTCTATTCTATTCTATTCTATTCTATTCTATTCTATTCTATTCTATTCTATTCTATTCTATTCTATTCTATTCCATTCCATTCCATTCCATTCCATTCCATTCCATTCTTTCTGTTCTGTTCTGTTCTGTTCTGTTCTGTTCTGTTCTGTTCTGTCCTGTCCTGTCCTGTCCTGTCCTGTCCTGTCCTGTCCTGTCCTGTTCTGTGCTGTGCTGTGCTGTTCTGTTCTGCTCTGTTCTGTTCTGTTCCATTCCATTCCATGCTATGGTATTCTGTTCCGTTCCGTGCCGTTCCATTCCATTCTTTCTGTTCCGTTCCGTTCCGTTCCGTTCCGTTCCATTCCATTCCATTCCATTCCATTCCATTCCATTCTATTCTATTCCATTCCATTCCATTCCATGCTGCTGTGCTGTGCTGTGCTGTGCTATGCTGTGCTGTGCTGTGCTGTGCTGTGCTGTGCTGTTCTGTTCTGTTCTGTTCTGTTCTGTTCCGTTTCGTTCCATTGTATTCTATTCATATTTTATTTTTATCACAATTAGAAATCACTCATCTCCCTCACAGAGGGCGCCTCATTTCCATTGGTCCACTGATTCTGTTCACATGCACCATAAACTACAGAAACTGCAATAAACCATGATTTCTTGGCTGCATTTGCCCAACAGTAAAGCCCTTCGCCATTGAAACAGCAACAACAACATTTGCACATGAGGTTAAACCACAAACAAGCAGAGTGCACCAAACTAGGCCAAACAGAGAGCTGGCTAGTTTGTGGTCTAGCGTTTTGCAAGAATGCAAACAATGTCACTGCAGGTCACATGGTTCCGTTTATCCCACCAAGCTAAGCTAGCTTTGTTCTCACCCAACATTCTACATAAATGTAAGAAAGATATTTGGTTAGCTGGGGTTAGGGTTTCCCCTGGTGGTGTGAATTGACACATGTTCATTTTATTATGGTTCATCACACAGTCAGCCAGATGTTCAGATTGGATTGGGCCTTTGTGTCCATCTCTGGAGTCTTTTTTTTAAGATGTGCTTGTTTGATGGGGTTAAAGTTCTCTTCCCAGGATTTAAGCTGTATCAAGTCAGGCTGCCTGTTGCAATTGACTGATGGTGAATTTGTCAATGCCGATGGCGTTCAAGTGATGCTCCAATGACTATTATGTTAGGTCGCACAGCCATCCAGATGTTTAGACTGGATCTGGCACTTTTGTCCACCTCTGGAATCCTTCCCAAGGACCTGGAACAGACAGATGGGGTTGTTTGATGGCTTTAAAGATTTCATTGCAGGATGGCAGCTGTTCCAAGCAAAGTTGCCTTCTGCAATTGACCAATGGGGATTGTGTCAAGGCAGACAGTGGTGAAAGGATGCTCCAGATGTTTTAGAATTGCACCATTGGGACTATCTTTGCTTTCTTTTGCTGCCTTTGCTCTGTTTCTAAAAGTAGTCCTCGACTTACAACAACCACGCCAAATTTTTGTTGCTAAGCAAAAAATGTGTTAAGCGAATTTCACCCCATTTTACGATCTTTCCTGCCACAATTGTTAAGTGAATCACTGCAGTTGTTAAGTTAGTAACACAGTTGTTAAGTGAATCTGCCTTCCCCATTGACTTTGCTTGTCAGAAAGTCACAAAAAGGGATCACGTGACCCTGGGGGGGCACTGCGACCGTCATAATTATGAATCACTTGCTAAGCGTCCTAAGTTTGATAACTTGAGCACGGGAATGCTGCAATGGTCGTAAGTGTGAAAAATGGTCCTAAGTCACTTTTTTCAATGCCGTTGTCACTAAATGAATTGTCGTAAGTTGAGGACTATGTGTATTTGCAGGTCTTTGCATTCTGTTATCTTCTCCATCTCTTAATCTTTTTTTTTCAGCTGTCTTCAGGTCCTTATTATACTTTCCTGGCTGAAATCAAGAATTACATATTTTCCTCAGAATGATGTGAGGTCGCCAGCATCCCCACTTTTGCAGTTTTGCTGTGTGGTTGCTGTGTTTTTTCCCCTTTTAGTCAGTCCAATTTCCAATTTAAGATCCAAGTGGTCTTGCCCTTGTCTGAAAGAAGAGGCAGTCAAGCTATTCTCCAAAGCGCCTGAAGGTAGGACAAGAAGCAACGGGTGGAAACGCATCAAGGAGAGAAGCAACCTAGAACTAAGGAGAAACTTCCTGACAGTTAGAACAATTAACCAGTGGAACCACCTGCCTCCAGAAGCGGTGAATGCTCCAACACTGGAAGTTTTTAAGAAGAGACTCGACAGCCATTGGTATATGGTCTTCTGCTTGAGCAGGGGGCTGGACTAGAAGACCTCCACGGTCCCTTCCAAAGCTGTTATTCTGAAAGCTGGATGGCCTCTCCCTGCGTCAAAGAACTCTAATGAAAGATCGGCCGATATCATTTGCCAGACAAGGGGGAGGGAGGGGGGAGGGAGGGAAGGGAGGGGGGAAGAAAAGGCAGCAGTTCAACCTTGTGATGGGTTGGCGCCCAGCCAGCATACCTGCAAGGCAGCTTGGCTCACCCAAATCCTCGGAGGATGTGTGGAAACGGAGGTTCTGCTCGGACCCAGAGATGAATCAGGCGGGTGATCTCATTTTTGCCTTGATGTTGTGAGACAGGGCGGGTCCCCTTTCTGGCTGTTGTTAGACAAGCATGGAGGGAAAGAAAAAAGGGGGGACCCCCCACCCCCCAGTCCTTTTGAGCAGCACATTTCTCCTTCCTGTTCTTTAACCGCATGCCAAATTTTTCTCCTTCTCCTTCCTTTAGATGTCCTTCCCCTTCTCCTCTATGTTTATCTCCCCCTTCTCTTTAGCCTTCGTCTTTTCCTCCACTTCCTCATCCTTTCTTCTCCTCCCATTAAAGACTCTTCTCCCTTTCTTCCTTCTCCATATTTATTATCTGTCTGTCTCTCTCACAGCTATCTCTCTCTATCATCTCTCTCTCTATCATCTCTCTTTATCTCTCTCTATCATCTCTCTATTATCTCTCTCTCTATCATCTCTCTCTATCATCTCTCTTTCTATCATCTCTCTCTATCATCTCTCTCTATCATCTCTCTCTATCATCTCTCTTTCTATCATCTCTCTCTATCATCTCTCTCTATCATCTCTCTCTATCATCTCTCTCTCATCTCTCTCTATATATATCATCTCTCTATCATCTCTCATCTCTCTCTGTCTCTCTCTCTCTATCATCTCTCTCTGTCTCTCTCTATCATCTCTCTCTGTCTCTCTATTATCTCTCTATCATCTCTCTCTATCATCTCTCTCTCTCCATCATCTCTCTCTCCATCATCTCTCTCTCTATCATCTCTCTCTATCATCTCTCTCTATCATCTCTCTCTATCATTCTCTCTGTCTCTCTCTCTATCATCTCTCTCTCATTTCTCTCTATCTCATCTCTCAATATCATCTCTATCACCTCTCTCTTTCTCTATCATCTCTCTCTCTATCATCTATCATCTCTGTCTCTGTCTCTCTCTCTATCATCTCTCTCTATCCTCTCTCTGTGTCTTTCTCTCTGTCATCTCTCTCTTTCTCTCATCTCTCTCTATCATCTCTCTCTATCTCTCCATCATCTCTCTCTATCATCTCTCTCTCCCTCTCTATCATCTCTCTCTATCATCTCTCTCTATCATCTCTCTCTGTCTCTGTCTTTCTCTCTGTCATCTCTCTCTTTCTCTATCATCTCTCTCTATCATCTCTCTTTATCATCTTTCTCTATCATCTCTCTCTATAATCTCACTCTCTCTATTTATCATCTCTCTCTCTATCATCTCTCTCTCTATCATCTCTTTCTCTATCATCTCTCTCTATCATCTCTATCATCTCTCTCTATCATCTCTCTCTCTATCATCTCTTGCTCATCTCTCTCTCTCTCTCATCTCTCTCTATCATCTCTCTATCATCTCTTTCTCTATCATCTATCTCTATCATCTCTATCATCTCTCTCTATCATCTCACTCTCTCTCTATCATCTCTCTCTGTATCTCTCTCTCTCTATCATCTCTCTATCATCTCTCTCTATCATCTCTCCCTCTCTATCATCTCTATCATCTCTCTCTATCATCTCTCTCTATCATCTCTCTCTATATATCATCTCTCTATCATATCTCTTTATCATCTCACTCTCTCTCATCTCTCTCTCTGTGTCTCTCTCTATCATCTCTCTCTGTCTCTCTCTATCTCTCTCTGTCTCTCTATTATCTCTCTATCATCTCTCTCTATCATCTCTCTCTATCATTCTCTCTCTCCATCATATCTCTCTATCATCTCTCTATCATCTCTCTCTCTATCATCACTCTCTGTCTACCATCTCTCTCTATCATCTCTCTCTCTATCATCTCTCTGTCTCTCTCTCATCTCTCTCTCATTTCTCTCTCTCATCTCTCTCTTTCTCTATCATCTCTCTATCATCTCTCTCTGTCTGTCTCTCTCTATCATCTCTTTCTCTATCATCTCTCTGTGTCTCTGTCTTTCTCTGTCATCTCTCTTTCTCTATCATCTCTCTATCATCTCTCTATCATCTCGCTCTATCATCGCTCTATCATCTCTCTCTCCATCATCTCTCTCTCACTCTCTCTCATCTCTCTCTCTCATCTCTCTCTCATCTCTCTCTATCATCTCACTCTCTATCATCTCTCTCTATCATCTTTCTATCATCTCTCTATATCATCTCTTTCTATCATCTCTCTCTCTGTCGTCTCTCTTTCATCTCTCTCTGTCATCTCTCTCTATCATCTCTCTCTCTCCATCATCTCTCTCTATCATCTCTCTATCATCTCTCTCTATCATCACTCTCTCTCTATCATCTCTCTCTCTCATCTCTCTCTCTCATCTCACTCTCTATCATCTCTCTCTATCATCTTTCTATCATCTCTCTATATCATCTCTTTCTATCATCTCTCTCTCTGTCGTCTCTCTTTCATCTCTCTCTGTCATCTCTCTCTATCATCTCTCTCTCTCCATCATCTCTCTCTATCATCTCTCTATCATCTCTCTCTATCATCACTCTCTCTCTATCATCTCTCTCTCTCATCTCTCTCTCTCATCTCACTCTCTATCATCTCTCTCTATCATCTTTCTATCATCTCTCTATATCATCTCTTTCTATCATCTCTCTCTCTGTCGTCTCTCTTTCATCTCTCTCTGTCATCTCTCTCTATCATCTCTCTCCATCATCTCTCTCTATCATCTCTCTATCATCTCTCTCTATCATCACTCTCTCTCTATCATCTCTCTCTATCATCTCTCTCCATCATCTCTCTCTATCATCTCTCTCTATCATCTCTCTCTCTATCATCTCTATCATCTCTCTCTCTAACATCTCTCTCTATCATCTCTCTCCTCTCTCTTTGTCTCTCTCTCTGTGTCTCTCTCATCTCTCTCTCATCTCTCTCTCATCTCTCTCTATCTCTCTATCTCTTTCTCTCTATAATCTCTCTCTATCTCTCTCTGTCTCTCTCTCTGTCTCTGTCTTTCTCTCTGTCATCTCTCTCTATCATCTCTCTCTCTATCATCTCTCTCTCTCCATCATCTCTCTATCATCTCTCTCTCCCTCTCTATCATCTCTCTATCATCTCTCTCTATCATCTCTCTCTATCATCTCTCTCTATCATCTCACTCTCTCTATTTATCATCTCTCTCTATCATCTCTCTCTATCATCTCTCTATCATCTCTATCATCTTTCTCTCTATCATCTCTCTCTATCCTCTCTATCATCTCACTCTCTCTATCATCTCTCTCTCTATCATCTCTCTCATCTCTCTCTCTCCCTCTCTGTCATCTCTATCATCTCTCTCTATCATCTCTCTCTATATATCATCTCTCTCTATCATCTCTCTCTATCATCTCACTCTCTCTCATCTCTCTCTCTCTCTATCATCTCTCTCTGTCTCTCTCTCTATCATCTCTCTCTCTGTCTCTCTCTATTATATCTCTATCATCTCTCTCTATCATCTCTCTCTATCATCTCTCTCTCCATCATCTCTCTCTATCATCTCTCTCTATCATCTCTCTCTATATCACTCTTTGTCTATCATCTCTCTGTCTATCATCTCTCTCTATCATCTCTCTCTATCATCTCTCTCTCTGTCTCTCTCTATCATCTCTCTCTCATTTCTCTCTCTCATCTCTCTCATCTCTCTTTCTCTCTCATCTCTCTCTATCATCTCTCTCTCTATCATCTCTCTCATTTCTCTCTCATCTCTCTCATCTCTCTCATCTCTCTATCATCTCTCTCTATCATCTCTCTCTATCATCTCTCTCTGTCTCTGTCTCTCTCTCTATCATCTCTCTCTGTGTGTCTCTGTCTTTCTCTCTCTCTTTCTCTATCATCTCTCTCTCCATCATCTCTCTCTCTCATCTCTCTCTCATCTCTCTCTATCATCTCTCTCTATCATCTCTCTCTCTATCATCTCTCTCTCTATCATCTCTCTCTCTATCATCTCTTTCTCTATCATCTCTCTCTATCATCTCTCTCCCCCTCTATCATCTATCTCTATCATCTCTCTCTATCCTCTCTATCCTCTCTCTCTCCATCATCTCTCTCTATCATCTCTCTCTCATCTCTCTCATCTCTCTCTCTATCTCTCTATCATCTCTCTCTATCATCTCTTTCTATCATCTCTCTCTCTGTCATCTCTCTTTCATCTCTCTCTGTCATCTCTCTATCATCTCCCTCTCTCCATCATCTCTCTCTATCATCTCTCTATATCTCTCTCTATCATCACTCTCTATCATCTCTCTCTCTATCATCTCTCTCTCTATCATCTCTCTCTATCATCTCTCTCTATCATCTCTATCATCTCTATCATCTATCATCTCTCTCTATCATCTCTCTATATATATATCATCTCTCTCTATCATCTCTCTCCTCTCTCTTTGTCTCTCTCTCTCTGTCTCTCTCATCTCTCTCTCATCTCTCTCTATCTCTCTATCATCTCTTTCTCTCTATAATCTCTCTCTATCATCTCTCTCTCTGTCTCTCTCTCTCTGTCTGTCTTTCTCTCTGTCATCTCTCTCTTTCTCTATCATCTCTCTCTATCATCTCTCTCTATCATCTCTTTCTATCATCTCTCTATCATCTCTCTCTCTATCATCTCTATCTCTCTCTCCATCATCTCTCTCTCCCTCTCTATCATCTCTCTATCATCTCTCTCTATCATCTCACTCTCTCTATTTATCATCTCTCTCTCTATCATCACTCTCTCTATCATCTCTCTCTCTATCATCTCTCTCTCATCTCTCTCTCTCTCTATCATCTCTCTATCAACTCTTTCTATCATCTCTCTCTATATATCATCTCTATCATCTCTCTCTATCATCTCACTCTATCTCATCTCTCTCTGTCTCTCTCTCTATCATCTCTCTCTCTGTCTCTCTCTCTATCATCTCTCTCTCTGTCTCTCTCTATTATCTCTCTATCATCTCTCTCTATCATCTCTATCATCTCTCTCTCCATCATCTCTCTCTATCATCTCTCTCTCTCTTATCTCTCTCTATCATCTCTCTCTATCATTTCTCTCTCTATCATCTCTCTATCATCTCTCTCTATCATCTCTCTCTGTCTCTCTGTCTCTGTGTCTCTGTCATCTCTCTCTTTCTCTATCATCTCTCTCTATCATCTCTCTCTATCATCTCTCTCTCCTCTCTCTCTATCATCTCTCTGTCTCTCTCTCTATCATCTCTCTATCATCTCTCTCTCTGTGTTTCTCTCTATCATCTCTCTCTCTATAATCTCTCTCTATATATCATCTCTCTCCCTCTCTCTATCATCTCTATTATCATCTCTCTTTCTCTATCATCTTTCTCTCTGTCTCTCTATCATCTCTCTCTCTCATCTCTCTCTCTCATCTCTCTCTCTTTATCATCTCTCTCTTTCTTTATCATCTCTCTCTGTCTCTCTCTCTCTCTATCATCTCTCTCTCTATCATCTCTCTCTCTATCATCTCTCTCTATCATCTCTCTCTATCATCTCTCTCTTTTTCTATCATCTCTTTCTCTCTCTCTCTCTCTCTGCCTCTCTCTGTGTCTGTCTGTCTGTTTGTCTCTCTATCTTTATCTATCTATCTATCTATCTATCTATCTATCTATCTATCTATCTATCTATCTATCTATCTATCTATCTATCTACTTATTTGCCTGTCTGCCTGCCTTCTGTCTATCTGTCTGTCTGTCTGTCTATCATCTATATCTAACTTCCCCTTATTTAATTCCTCCTCTTCCTCTTCCTCTTCCTCCTCTTCCTCCTCCTCCCCCTCCTCCCCCTACTTCTTTATGAAAACAAGTCATTGACCATTTATCTAAAGCAGAGTGCCATATCTGCCCCTCAGTTCAGTGGCAACTGATGTCCCTTGTCGTTGTGAGGGATCAAATCGAATCAGAACTGACGGTCTGGATGAAATGCTTTAATGAAGATGCTTAAAAGGTCACCGGCTTCTCGGCATGTGCTTCTGCTAAGTTCTCAGAACAAGAGAGCTTGATTCTATGTACTGTTTTCTTAGTTTGTGGAATTAGCCTGGAGGTGGAGGAGGAGGAGGAGAGGGAGAAGATAGAGAAGAAAAAGAAGGAGAAAGAGAAGATAGAGAATAAGAAGATTAGGAAAAGAAGGAGAAGGAGAAAATAGAAGGAGAGGGAGAAGATAGAGAAGGAGAGAAGGAGAAGATAGAGATGGCGAAGGAGAGACAAGAAGAAAAAGGGAAAGAGAGAAGAATAGGAGGAGGAGAAGAAGAGAAGGAGAGGTAGAGAAGGAGAAGATAAGAATAGGAGAAGGAGAAGAGAAGGAAAGGAAGATAGATAAAGAGAAGGAGGAGAGAAAGAAGGAGATAGAGAATAAGATGAGAAGGAGAAGAAGGAGAAGATAGAATGGGGAGGAGGAGAGGAGAAGAAGAGGGAAGGAAGGAGAAGGAAAAGATAGAAAATAAGAAAAAGGAGGAGGAGGAGGAGGAGGAGGAGATAGAGAAGGAGAAGAGAAGGACGAGGGGGGACATGATAGCAGCCTTCCAGTATCTCAGGGGCTGCCCCAAAGAAGAGGCAATCAAGCTATTCTCCAAAGCCCCTGAAGAAGGCAGGACAAGAAGCAACGGATGGAAACTAATCAAGGAGAGAAGCAACCTTAGAACTAAGGAGAAACTTCCTGACAGTGAGAACAATTAACCAGTGGAACTGCTTGCCACCAGAAGTTGTGGGTGCTCCACCACTGGACGCTTTGAAGAAGAGACTAGACAACCATTTCTTCAGAATGGTGCAGGGTCTCCTGCCTGAGCAGCAGGTGTGGACTAGATGACCTCCAAAGTCCCTTCCAACTTCGCAATCTTGCAAACTCCATTATCTGCAGATTTAAGGTTGAACGATGGGATCCTTGGAGCAAACAAACCACAGTCAGACCTCAGAGAGCCTGACCACAGTCTTAAGCTTTGTCTGGAGGACTCTGGTTTTTGTGCGTTTGTGTGTTAATGTCCCATCCACCTGCTTACCGCGTGCCTCAGGTTTCTTGAGGTTGGGGGGCAATCTTTTATGTCACCCTCCCTCTTAACAGATAACCCTTGACCTATAACATTTCGTTTAGTGACCGTTCAGAGTAACAAACAGCACTGGGAAAAGTGACTTGTGACCGTTTTTCACGCTTACGACCGTTGCAGCATCCCCGGGGTCACCTGATCAGACTTCAGACCCTTGGTAGCCGACTCGTATTTATATGACGGTTGCAGTGTCCCTGGGGTCACGTGATTCCCTCCCCCTTTTGTGACCTTCTGACGAGCAAAATAAAAGGGGAAGCCAGATTTACTCAACGGCCGCGTTACGAATGTAACAACTGCAGGGGTTCACTTAATGACAGTGGCAAGAAGGGTCATAAAACAGGGCAAACCCTACTTCACAATTGTCTCGCTTAGCAAGAGAAGTTCTGGGCTCGATTGAGGTCATCAGTAGAGGACTATCCGTGTTCATTGCCAGGCCTGTAAGAAAGCCAGAGGCTGACCTCAAGGACGGCTGACCTGCTTTTTTTTTTTGGACCTTCCTCAAGATGGGACCTTGTCAGTAACCGGATCTTGACCGGGGCATGGAGGAAGAAAGGGAGTCAGAAGGATCCGCTCAGGTTACCAGCCATTTGGAAAATCTGACACTCCTCCAGGTGCTGACAGCTTTGTGGCCGAAGGGTGGCTGCCGGGCTTATGGGACAGTCAGGGCTGGATACTCCAGAACCAGCCGTGAGAGCTGGGGAGGATGGGCTATGGAATCAGAGCCCACTTTTAAAAGCCACAACTTCTGGAAGTGGTCTTCTGTCTCTCTCTCTCTCTCTCTCTCTCTCTCTCTCTCTCTCTCTCTCTCTCTCTCTCTCTCTCTCTCTCTCTCTCCCTCTCTCTCTCTCTCTCTTTCTCTCTCTCTCTCTCTCTCTCTCCCTCCCTCTCTCTCTCTCTCTCTCTCTCTCTCTCTTTCTCTCTCTCTCTCTTTCTCTCTCTCTCTCTCTCTCTCTCACACACACACACACACACACATCTGTCTGTCTGTCTGTCTGTCTGTCTGTCTATCTATCTGTCTGTCTATCTATCTATCTATCTATCTATCTATCTATCTTTTTTTACATTTATCTTGTCTGTGTTTATATATATACAAACCGAGAGCACCAGCCTGAAGATGACGAATGGGACTTCGTCGAAACGTCGCCAAGACACTTCAAATTCTACACGGGAGAAAACCCAAATAACTACCGGTAAAGACCTATATATCTATCTGTGATCTCTCTTTACATCATTTAATCTGTCTTTCTGTGTTTATCTATCTATCTAATAATTATATTATCTAAATCTATCATCTCTCTGTCTGTCTGTCTGTCTGTCTGTCTGTCTGTCCGTCCGTCCGTCCGTCCGTCCGTCCATCCATCCATCCATCCATCCATCCATCCATCCATCCATCCATCCATCCATCCATCCATCTATCTATCTATCTATCTATCTATCTATCTATCTATCTATCTATCTATCTATCTATCTATCTATCTATCTATCTATCTATCTATCTATCTATCTATCTTATATTTATTATATTATCTAAATCTATCATCTGTCTGTCTGTGTCTCTGTCTGTGTCTCTGTCTGTCTGTCTGTCCGTCCGTCCGTCCATCCATCCATCCATCCATCCATCCATCCATCCATCCATCCATCCATCCATCCATCCATCCATCCATCCATCCATCCATCCATCCATCCATCCATCCATCCATCCATCCATCCATCCATCCATCTATCTATCTATCTATCTATCTATCTATCTATCTATCTATCTATCTATCTAATATATATGAACTTTCTTTACATCCATTTACATCCAAGCTCAAGTAGAGGTGGTAGAGCAGAGGTCACCAACCATTGTCGATTGGTGGACTGGAAGAAAAGGGAGAGGGAAGCATTTTACATGTGTGCATGCGTGCACGGGGCCGCGAGCAAGCACCTGCTGCAAAAGGGGCGGGGCTAGTGCCTGCATGATACTCACTAGCCCTGCCCCATTCTTATGGCGGTGGCCGTTTTTGCGCCTTGCAGCACGGTGGCCCATTTTTGTGACCCCAGGTTTTGCGTGTTAGAGGCGGCATACAGAGGCAATGCTGTTGCGGCCCTGGCACTTTGCGATAAATAAGTGGGGTTTGCGCTGCAGTTTGGGCACTCGGTCTCTAAAAGGTATAAAAGGCGGCTGGGTGACCTTGGGCCAATCACCAGCAGATGGCGAGTTCTAGTCCCGCCTTAGACACAAAAGCCAGCTGGATGACCTTGGGCCAATCACCAGCAGATGGCGAGTTCTAGTCCTGCGTTGGCCAGCTGGGTTTCTTTGGGCCAGTCCCTTTCTTTCAGCCCAGCCTACTTCACAGGCTTGTTGTTGTGAGGAAAATAGGAGGGGCTATTTAATCTGATAAATTGAAAAGAGGCTGGAAAATTAGATGAGGCATCAAGGAGAAGTCAGCTGTGTATAAACAAGCAGTCTAGTCCAGACATGTCAATCACAAGGCCCGGGGGGCTGGATGCGGCCCACGAAGTGGTTTCATGTGGCCCGCAAAGCCATCCTGGAAGCAGTGAGGGAACGGCCCCCACTGTCTTGGCCCTGGCCCAGGCCGGCCAGGAGCCAATGTACAATTTTGGGGTGGCCATCTATGCTGAAACGCATGCAGTCTTAGCTCCACAAGGCTGTCTGGAAACAGTGGGGAACCGGCCCCTGTTGTGTTGGCCCCTCCCCCTGAGTGCATGCTGGGGAGGTGTCCCCCTTTGTGAGGAATGAAGAAATGGACCATGCCTTGGCACTTGCCCCGGTCCCCCCCCTTCGGCCAGAGACCCTCAGATCTGTCCCACTCCTGCCCAGGCCCCCACAGGCCCCCTTGATGTGAACGATGTAGAGCTGGCCACACCCACCCAGTAGGCCACACCCACTCCATCCATGCCCACCCAGTAGGCTGCACCCACTCTGGCCATACCTACCCGCCCCCCCGAGGACAACCGCAATGCTGATGTGGCCCTCAGTGAAATTGAGTTTGACACCCCTGAACTAGTTTCACCCTTCTATATCTCAATTCCAGCAGTCCTCAATTTACAACCAAAATCGGGAACCCCATTTCCGTTGCTAAGCAAGGTGGTTGTTAAGGGAATCGCAATTGGCTTTACATTTTCCAGTGGTTTTCAAGCAAATTTCCCTTAAGTGAGTCATGTCTCACTTTACAACCTTTCTGCCACAATTTTTAAGCAAATCACGACTGTTGTTACATGAATCATGCAGTCATTAAGTGAATCTGGCTTCCCCAAATTAACTTTGCTTGTCAGAAGCTGGCAAGGAAGATCGCAGAAGGGAATTGGGTGACCCCGGGATGTTCCGATGGTCGTAAATGTGAGGACTTGTCCTAAGTCACTTTTTTCACTGCCATTGTACCTGCAAATGGTCACTAAGAGAATGGTTGTAAGTCAAGGATTATCTGCAGCACATTGGAGCATGTACAGGTAGTCCTCAACTTACGACTGTTTAGTGACTGTTCAACGTTACAACGGCTCTGAAAAAAGGGACTTACATCGTTTTTCACACTTACGACCATCTCAGCGTTACAACGGTCACCTATTCAAAATTCAGCCATGGGGCAACTAACTCATATTTATGATGGTCGCAGCGTCCTGGGGGGTCATGTGATCCCCTTTTGCAACCTTCTGACCAGCAAAGTCAATGGGGGAAGCCGGATTCACTTAACAGCCATGTGACTAACTGAATAACCACGGTGATTCAGTTAACAACCGTGGAAAGATAGATCATCATTTTGTAAGTTTATTCAAAAACCGTCTCGTTTAGCAACAGTAATGTTGGGCTCAATTGTGGTCGTAAGTCAGGGACTGCCTGTATCTTCTTGGACTACCTCGGAGGGCTGGTATGACTCCTCCTCTCCATGTCCATAACTCAGAATAAGAATAAGAATAAGAATAGAGAATAGAATAGAATGGAATGGAATAGAATAGAATAGAATAGAATAGAATAGAATAGAATAGAATAGAATAGAATAGACTAGAATAGAATAGAATAGGAAAATAGACTAGAATAGAATAGAATTATAGAATAGAAAATAGAATAGAAGAAAATAGAATAGAGAACAGAACAGAGAGCAGAACAGAACAGAACAGAATAGAATAGAATAGAATAGAATAGAATAGAATAGAATAGAATAGAATAGAATAGAATAGAATAGAATAGGAAAATAGACTATAGAATAGAATAGAATTATAGAATAGAAAATAGAATAGAAGAAAATAGAATAGAGAACAGAACAGAGAGCAGAACAGAACAGAATAGAAAAGAAATAAAAATAGAATAGAATTATAGAACAGAATAGAATATAGAATAGAAAAGAATTATAGAATAGAAAATAGAATAGAAGAAAATAGAACAGAGAACAGAATAGAGAGCAGAACAGAACATAATAGAAAAGAAATAAAAATAGAATAGAATTGTAGAACAGAACAGATTAGAATATAGAATAGAAAAGAATTATAGGATAGAAGAGAAGAGAATTATAGAATAGGAAATAGAACCGAACCGAACAGAATAGAACAGAATAACAGAATTGGAAGGGACCTTGTAGGTCATCTAGTCCAGCCCGCTGCTCAAGCAGGAGGACTTATACCATCACCCTACACCGTTTCTGACAGTCTCTTCTGACAGTCTCTTCCAGTCATGAAACTCCCACAACATCTGAAGGCAACTTCTGTTCCATTGCTAAAATTTCCAAGTCTCAGTTTCACACGTTCGTCTTCCATCCTGGTTTCCCGCTTTGCCGCTGAAAGAGAGTTGCAGCCCAGCCTCTCCGAGAGGGATTAGCCATCCCACCCTGGAGAGGTCCCACGCCGATTTTTCCATGGTCCGTGGCCCCTTCCCCGAGACCACCCCTCCCCGGCTCCTGGAATAGAAAGGATTTTGCTTGTTTCCAAGCTCAACTATTTCCGTTTTTAATTACTGCCTGCGTCGGGACCCAAAGGAGTTTCCCCCTTAAGCTGCGAGTTGCGTTCCTCACTTTACAGCGCCCAGGTACAGGAGACACCAACACCGACTGCGGTGAGCCGGTCACACAAGTATTAGGTTTTGCCTCTGGCAGTCTACGGTTTCACCCTGGCCGTCGGGACGTAGCCAAAAGCCCTGAAGGAAGAATAGCCCCATTCACATCCTGCACAGATGCAGGCTAATTCTGATGATGCCCACCACGGCCGGACAAATTAGCATCTGGTTTCAGGGCTCGAGGGGAGATTTTGGAGGTGTTGACCCACCAGGCTGGCCAAAAAGAAGAGGACAACGGTCAAAGGCTGGGAGAAAAATCCCAGCTTGGGATCTGAACCGCCTGAGTGTACTATGCTGACCAAAGCAGGTTGCCAAATTTGAGTATTTCCAGTGTTTAAGGGACTGCCACAAAGAAGGAGGGGGGGGGGTCAAACTATTCTCCAAAGCACCAGAGGGCAGGACTAAAAACAATGGTTGGAAACTGACCAAAGAGAGAAGCAACCTGGAATTAAGGAGAAACTTCCTGACAGGGAGGACAATTAACCAGTGGAACTACTTGCCTCCAGATGTTGTGGGTGCTCCATCACTGGAGGTTTTCAAGAAGAGATTAGACAGTCACTTGTTTGAGATGGTATAAGTTCTTCTGCTTGGGCAGGGCGCTGGACTAGAAGACCTCCAAGATCCCATTTTATTCTATTCTTTTTTTATATATAAAAAATTCCTTTATTAAAACATTCAGCATTGTACATAAAATCTTTGTATGCATCAAACATCATAGCATCTGGTATACAACCCTACGTATTATTCTTTGGAAACGTCTGGTTTGGTAAACATTTTTCACTCCTCGCTTCAATCCTCTATTATACACCCGTTACATTTTTTATTCTCTATGATCCCTGATAATAGGTCTTGAGGTAGTAGTTAAACATTAAATATAAGATCATATTAATAATCAATCCTCAGAGAACACAGCATATAACACTAGGTATTAATCTTTGTAAACGCTTGGTTTGGTACATATTCTTTACTCCTCACTTCCAGTCTCAACTATATGTCTGTTGTATTTTATCTTTTATGATCCCTAGCAAAGGATCCTGAGCTAGAGATTCAATAACCTGGAGTAAAGATTCAGTCTGCTTTTTCATTATTAAAGTAATCAACATTAAGCATAGGATCATATTAAGAAGCAATCATATTAAGAAGCAATCATCGTAGAACATAACATACAACAATAGGTAGACATTCTTCACTCTTCACTTCAAGCCTCTACTATACACCTGTTACGTTTTTTAACCTGTATGGTCCCTAACCGTAAGTCCTGAGGTAGTACTTCAATAACCTGAGGTAGAAATTCAGTCTGCTCTTTCAATGTTAAAATGTTCAACATTAACCATAAGATCCTATCTATAAGCAATCATCATAGAACACTAGATATAACACTAAGTATTAATCTTTGTAAACGTCTGGTTCGGTAAATATTAGTACATATACATTCAACATTAAGTGTTAGTTTTTGTAAACATTTGATTTGTTATACATTCTTCCCTCTTCACTTCGAGCCTTAGCTAAACGCCAGATGCATTTTGTTTGATTGGTGTTTCTTTTGGATGTAGTCTATCCATTGTTTCCAGTCCGTCAAATATTGTTCATTGGAACGACCCTTCAAGTATGCTGATATTTTCGCCATTTCCGCCAGGTTTGTTACTTTCACAGTCCATTCTTCCATAGGCGATATTTCTGAGTTCTTCCAGTATTGTCCCACCAACAATCTCGCTGCTGTAATCAAGTTCAGAAATAAGTTTGTCTCTGAGGTAGTGATATCCTTTGTAATCCCTAACAAAAAAACCTGAGGTAGAAATTCTATGCGCTTTGTGAAAATGGTTTGGAGTGTCCACCATATCTTCCTCCAGAAGGCTTTGATTTTTCTGCATGTCCACCATACATGAAAGTAGGTAGCGTCCCCATCTCCACACCTCCAGCATTTGGGCTGGGAGTCTGGGTAGATGAGCGATAGTTTTTTCGGGTCGAGGTGCCACCTATAGAACATCTTGTAGAAGTTTTCCCTTAAGTGTTGCGATTTCGTGAATTCTACGTTCCTCACCCATATTTTCTCCCACGTGTCCATGGCGATAGAGTGTCCAAAGTCTTGTGCCCACCTCACCATACAGTTCTTGACTAGCTCGGTTTCAGAGTCCATTTCTATCAGAATGTTGTACACTCGTTTGATGTGCATGATCCCCTGATCTCTAATCTGCTCAATTAGTTTCTCGTCGGTTCGGGAGAAGCCCTTCTTCTTATCCTTACGCCACCTTGATTGCAGTTGTACATATGATAGCCAGGTACCTCCTATTCCTCTGTTTGCTAGCGTTGCTTGAGGTTTCAAGAGGAACCTATTTTCTTCTCCCAGTATAAGTTTACTGTATGGCACCACTTCTTGCCCTTGGGATGTGTTTGTATCCCCTATTGTGTGTCCGGGGATCGTCCAGATGGGAATCTTGCCGTGTAGGAGGTGTTTATATTTCTTCCAGACCCATAACAATGGGATCCGTAGTGGGTTCTCCTTGAAGTTCCTGTTTGCCTTTTTGTCGTATACTAGGTATGCGTGCCAGCCAAATAGTAGACCCTGCCCTTCAACATTCAGTATTCTATCATTTGTCATATTGATCCAGTCACTCACCGCCACTAACGTCGCTGCGTAATAGTATAGCTTTAGATTAGGCATTTTTAGTCCCCCTCTCTTCCTTATGTCCTGGATAATTTTTAGTTTCACCCTCGGTCTCTTGTCATCCCAAATAAATTTGGTGATGCCCCTCTGCCAATTGTCCAAGTCCTCGTCCTTTTTGAGTATAGGTAGCCTTTGGAAGAGAAATAGAAATCTTGGCAGGACGTTCATCTTTACTGCTGCTATCCTGCCCAGCAAGGATAGTCGTAGTGTTTTCCACCTTTCCAGATCTTCTTGTATCTTGCTCCACAGCACCTTGTAGTTATTTTTGTATAATTTCGCATTCGTTGTTTCTATCTTCACCCCCAGGTACTTAACTTTCTTAACTATTTCACAACCCGTTATTCTTTCCAAGTCCTGTTTTGCTTTGCTGTCTAGATTTTTAACTAGCATCTTCGTTTTTGATATATTAACTTTAAAGCCTGATACCTTGCCATAGTCTTCCAGTATCTCCATCAGACTCCTTGTTGATTGTATTGGTTGCGATACTGTCACCAGTAGGTCGTCTGCAAAGGCACACAGTTTGTAGTCCTGTTTTCCAATCTGTATGCCCTTTGCTGCTCTTATCTTGTTCAGTAGGATCTCCATCGTTAGGACAAATAGCAGTGGTGATAGCGGACAACCCTGTCTCGTGCCTCTTTCTATATTGAATGGGTCTGTTAGTTCGCCGTTCACGATGATCTGGCCCATTTGTTTCTGGTAGATTGCTGTTATGGAGTTGAGGAACTGCTTTCCCATTTTCATCCCCCGGGCTAGGTTCGTCAGGAATGGCCAATTCAGTCTGTCAAAGGCTTTTTCTGCGTCTACAAACATGAGGGTTGCGGGTACCTGGTTGTGTCTTTCCAAGTACTCTATTATGTTCAGCAGCTGTCTCACGTTGGTTTTCATCTGACGTCCTTGTATAAACCCCGTTTGGTCCGGGTGAATTATTTTTTGTAGTACAGTCATTAGTCTGTTGGCCAGGACCTTTGTAAAGATTTTGTAGTCTGTATTCAGTAGTGAGATGGGTCTATAGTTCGCCGGTTGTGCATTATCTTTTCCCTCTTTGGGAATTAGAGAGATGTATGCTGTTTTCCAGGAGGGTGGGATTTGGCCGCCTTCTTGTATGTTGACAAAAAGTTATCTGAGGGGTTCTATCATTTCCTCTTGGAGATGTTTGTAATAGATAGCCGTTATCCCATCCGTCCCGGGTGACTTTCCTGTTTTCAGTTGTTTGATTGCTGAGTGTATTTCCTCCTTTGTGATTGGGGCATTCAGGGCATCTCGTTGTGTATCGGTGAGTATCATTAAGTTTTCGTTTTGTAGAAACGTTTCTATCTCATTGTCCTGTATCTTCTCCTCGGCGTATAGCTTTGAGTAGAACTCTGTGAAGGCTTTCTTGATGATTTCTTGTTTGAATTCTTCCTTGACTTTGTACTCTATCTTTTCAATTATGCGGGCTTTCTGTTTCTTTCTTAAGGTATAAGCCAGCCACCGCCCCGGTTTGTTAGCGCTGCAGAATGTCTTATGTTTTGCATATTGTATATTCCTTGCTACTTGATCCGCCATCAGCAGGTCGAATTGTTTTCTTAGTATTTTAATTCCTTCTTTTGTGGCTTTGTCCTCTGGTCTTTTTATTAATAATAGCTCCTGTTTCTTTATCTCCTCCTCTAGCTCCTTTCTTTTCTGTTCTTGTGTACGACGGTGCCTGGCGTTCATGTTCATGAGGATCCCGTGCATATATGCCTTGCTAGCGTCCCAAATCATTTCAATGGGTGTTTCATTGTTCATATTTATACTGAAGAATTCCTTCATGGCACTTTTGCATTCAGCCACCCTTTTCTCGTGTCTAAGCAGGTTTTCATTGATCCTCCAGGATCTCCTCGATTTCCTATCTTGTCTTAATTCCATCCTTACTGGGTTGTGGTCTGTTAGTACTTTGGGTAGGATTGACACTGCGTTTAGGCGAATTAGCAAGTCACTAGATGTCAGGATGAAATCAATTCTGGATAACAGCTGATGCCTGTCGGAGAAAAAGGTGAATTCTTGCTCTTTGCCGTGCCGTTCCCTCCAGATGTCTGTCAGTACCAGGTCTTCCTTCATGTCGTAGAAAGATTTAGGCAACTTGGAGTGCTTTTGTGGTTTAAGTTTTGTCTTCTTCTTGTCCAAGGCAATCTCTATGACCCCGTTCCAATCTCCCAGTATAATACATGATCTGTAGTTAAATTGTGTTAACTTCTTGTGTATCTTTTTGTAGAATTTTCCTTGTTGTTGATGTGGGGCATATATGCCCATCACTAGAATTTTCTTGTCGTCCTGTGTCACTTTGATTGCTAGGTATCTGCCCTGGGAGTCCGACTCTATTAGCTTGGCTATTACATGTTTCTTCACGTATATAACAATCCCATTCTTCTTTTGTGGTGCCGCTGCGACAAAATGCGTACCTAGTCTGTTGTTGATTAAGTATTTCTGGTCCGTTGCTCTGATGTGTGTTTCTTGTAGGCAAACTATGTCGTTTCCTCCTTGAAACAGATAATGAAATATCTTCCTCCTTTTCTGTGGGGAATTTAGTCCGTTGACATTCCATGTCAAGTATTTAGTCGTCATTGTCGGTTTCAGGATACTCTTCCGGGTGGTCTTCTTTGGTCCCGTTCCCATGGTATCCAGGTTTGTGTTCGAGTTGCATATAGGATCGTGTCGTGTTGCTCTGTGCGTTTGGTGGTGGATCTTGTTATCCTGCCCCCTGTAGTCTGTCCTGCTCCCTTGTTGTTGTTGTTGTTGCTTCCTGTTCTCTGTGTCGTCGTGTCTCGAGTTAGTTTTTTCCTTTCTCGTGTTCCTGTATCGGTCTGTCGGTCTGGTGATCTTTCTGCGTCCTCTCTCGTGGTGTATTGGGGTCCCTCCGGCTTCAGTTCCTTTTCCAGGAACTCTCTGGCTTGTTGGACCGAGTTCAGGTGGTGTCTTTTATTTTTATAGAAAAATGTCATCCCCGTGGGGGTTTCCCATCTGTATCGCAGAGCACGTGATCTCAGTTCGTCGACCAGGAACTTGTATTCCTTTCTGTCTCGCAGCATCGTCTGGGGGATCTCTTTCAGTACTTTCACTCCCTGCCCCTTTATGTATAAGGTCCTGTTGTAGGATGTGGCTGAGATGAGGTTCCGGAATCCCTGCGTCGCAAAGTGGATGACCACGTCCCTTGGTTGGTGTCTGTTTGGGTCCCATTCTATTCTATTCTATTCTATTCTATTCTATTCTATTCTATTCTATTCTATTCTATTCTATTCTATTCTATTCTATTCAAGTTCTCTATTATGTTTTCTATTCTATTCTACTCTACTCTATTCTATTCTATTCTAAAGTTCTCTATTATGTATTCTATTCTATTCTAAAGTTCTCTATTATGTATTCTATTCTATTCTATTCTACTCTACTCTATTCTATTCTATTCTAAAGTTCTCTATTATGTATTCTATTCTATTCTATCCTAAAGTTCTCTATTATGTATTCTATTCTATTCTATTCTATTCTATTCTATTCTATTCTATTCTATTCTATTCTATTCTATTCTGTTCTGTTCTGTTCTGTTCTGTTCTGTTCTATTCTATTCTATTCTATTCTATTCTAAAGTTCTCTATTATGTATTCTATTCTATTCTATTCTATTCTATTCTATTCTATTCTATTCTATTCTATTCTATTCTATTCTATTCTATTCTATTCTATTCTATTCTATTCTATTCTAAAGTTCTCTATTATGTATTCTATTCTATTCTATTCTATTCTATTCTATTCTATTCTATTCTATTCTATTCTATTCTATTCTATTCTATTCTATTCTATTCTATATCCAGATAATTTTGGTTCTCGTCATCCAGAAAACTGCTTCTGGCCTTTCCAAAACCTTAGTACAGTCCTCAACTTACGATTGTTTGTTTAGTGACCATTCGAAGTTACACCTGCCCTGAAAAAAAAAAGAGACTTATGATTGATTTTTATACTTACGACCTTTGCAGCATCCCCCATCGTCACATGATGAAGATTGTATAATGATAATGCTGCTATTTCTCCCCGCATTTCGGCCTATAGGTGGTCCTCCAGTTACGACCACAAAAATCCTGTTGCTAAGTGAAACATTTGTCAAGTGAACTTGCCCTGTTTTACGACCTTTCTTGCCAGAGTTGTTAAGTGAATCCCTACAGCTGTTAAGTCAGTCACACGTTTGTTCAGTGAATCTGGCTTCCCCATTGACTTTGCTTGTCAGAAGATCTCAAAGTGGGATCACGTAACTCCAGGCCATGTCATAAATACGAGTCAGTTGCCCTACAGCCAAATTTTAATCCGTTGGGGATGCTGCAACAGTTGTAAGTGTGAAAATGGTCATAAGTCACTTTTTTTAGTGCCATTGCAATTTTGAATGGTCACTAAACAAAATATTGTAAGTTGACTAACTGTATTTTATAAATTTCTTTTTTTAAATGCGCAGTGTTTATATTTTGTTTCGCACTTGAGATACCAGTGGAGTGTTTATGCAAGTAGTCCTCAACTTACGACAATTCATTTAGTGACTGAAGTTACGATGGCACTGAAAAAAGCGTCTCACACTTGCGACCCTTGCAGCATAACTGTGGTTCACAAGATCAAAACTTACACCCTTGACAGTTGACTCATATTTATGACGGTCTCAGCGTCCCGGCCTCAGGTGATCTCCTGTTGCAACCTTCTGAGAAACAAAGTCAGTGGGGAACAACCAGACCCACTTAACAACCGTGTGACTGACAGTGACTCATTTAACAACGGTGGCAAAAAAAGATTGAAAGACTCGCTTAACAAATGTTTCATTAGCAAGATAGATCTGGAGCTAAGTCAAAGATTGCAGGTAGCCACCGTACTTGGGAGACCATAGCTACCTGCTACGAATTTGGCCTTTTTCCAGGATATCTGAACTAGGTGGAATATCTAGGATTTGGGGTGGTCCTATTGATTTAAATTGCATCCCTAATTTTTTCACTGCCGGGACAAGCCCAGCGGGAAACAGGCAAAACGTCGAGACGGTGACGAGAAGGAGACGGGCCTGGTACCCTCAATAGCTCCTCTCATTATTTTGATTTTTAACGGGCAGCTAGGCAAGTTGGCAGCTCTGCAGAGCGCCTGGCTGGGTGCAAAAGGGCTTAATGAGCAGATCATTAAGGGGGAAATCAGAGATGCAGCCGGAAAAATAAAAAAAATCTTCTTTTTTGTCCCTCTAGGAGTCGATGGCGATTCGGAGATCCCTCCATCTTCGTAGTGATTTCAGTGGGATTTCACCCATTTTGGGAGCGGTTGCTAAGTGAATCACGGAGGTTGTTAACTTAGACCATCAACTCCCAGAATTCCTGAGCCAGCCTGGCTCAGCTTGGAAACCCCTCCCTTTCCCCTCAACATGGCTGGCTCAGGGATTCTGGGAGTTGAAGTCCACCAGTCATAAAAGAGCCAAGGTGGCCTACCCCTGGTCTAGGCCTAGGCCGCTTTATGACTCGTGGACTTCAACTCCCAGAATTCCTGAGCCAGCCTGGCTCAGCTTGGAAACCTCTCCCTTTCCCCTCAGCATGGCTGGCTCAGGGATTCTGGGAGTTGAAGTCCACCAGTCATAAAAGAGCCAAGGTGGCCTACCCCTGGTCTAGGCCTAGGCCGCTTTATGACTCGTGGACTTCAACTCCCAGAATTCCTGAGCCAGCCTGGCTCAGCTTGGAAACCTCTCCCTTTCCCCTCAGCATGGCTGGCTCAGGAATTCTGGGAGTTGAAGTCCACCAGTCATAAAAGAGCCAAGATGGCCTACCCCTGACTTAGCCATATGGCTGTTAAGTGAATCTGACTTCCGGCAAAGCAAAATCCATAGTAAGCCAGATTTGTGTGCTCCACTTAACAACTACAGTGATTTGCTTAACAACCGTGGCAAAAAAAAGTTGTAAAATTGGACATGACTTACTTAACAACTGCCTTGCTTAGCGACAGAAATTCTGGTGTTGATTGTGGTCATAACTCATACTACGTGTATTTACCACATTTCACTTACATTATTGTAACCTCGTTTTATTAATGTTCGTAAAATTTAGAATTAAAAATAGCCAAAGGCTACAGGATTCATTGTTTTTAATTGCATTTGCTCCTTCCCAGCACATGATAGGTGAAAGGAAGCATTTCCAGCTGTGTTTTGATATTTACTGCATAAATTCATTGTTATGTTTGATAGTCTGGATATTTTTTTAAAAAAAATTCTGGTAAGCATCCTTGGGTTTTAGGAAAAAGGGTACATATAGTCCTTGACCTACGACCGTAATAGATCCCCAACTTTCTGTTGCTAAGCAAGACAGTTGTTAAGTGATTTTGGCCCCCATTTTATGACCTTTCTCACCACAGTTATTAAGTGAAATGCTGTTGTGATTAAGTTAGTAACATCGTTATTAAGTGAATCCGGCTTCCCCTATTGACTTTGCTAGTCAGAAAGTCACAAAAGAGGATCACGTGACACCCCCGGGACGCTGCGACCGTCATAAATATGAGTCAGTTGCCAAGTGTCTGAGTTTTGATCATGTGACCACAGGGATGCTGCAACGGTCGTAAAAAGGTTATAAGGCATATTTTTCAGTGCTGTTGTAATTTCACAGGGTCACTAAAACAAAAGTAATAAGTCGAAGACTACCTGTACACTGGGCTAAAAATACAGCTTCCCTGTGTTATAAGCACAACAATCCTGCGAGTAGGTTACAGCCCCTGAAATCCAGGCAAAGTTTGAACTTCAAAGCCAAAAAAGATTAAATTTTTCTCTTCACCTACCTTTAGAGTTGAACGCTAAGCTTTTATCAGTTTCCCCACTGAGCAAATGGAAATTTTTGGTTTGATTTAACAAACACAGGTGCCCTGCAGATAATGGTTGTCAAAAGTTCTTCATTAAAATTATCTTCTGCATCTTGATAGCAAACATAGGTCAGTCCGTGTTACGATTAGCTTTCTCAAGTGCTGACTTGATAGGCAAGAGGTATCAAGATGGAAAAAGTCAGAATTCCCCAGCCAGCAGGCTATAAGAGGGGTGGACTCCAACTCCCAGAATCCTCTGCCAGAATGCTGTAAGAGGGGAGTACCAACTCCCAGAATCCTCCAGCCGGCATGCTTTAAGAGGGGAGGACTTTAACTCCCAGAATCCCCTGCCAGCATGCTTTAAGGTGGACTTCAATTCCCAGAATTTCCCAGCCATCATGCTTTAAGAGGGGTAGTCTACAACTCCCAGAATCCCCTGCCAGCATTCTTTAAGATGGATGGATTTCAACTCCCAGAATCCCCTGCCAGCATGCTTTAAGATGGGCGGACCAACTCCCAGAATCCCCTGGCAGCCTGCATGTGGACTTCAACTCCCAGAATTCCCCAGCCATCACGCTTTAAGAGGGGTGGACTTCAACTCCCAGAATCCCCTGCCAGCATGCTTTAAGGTGGACTTCAGTTCCCAGAATTTCCCAGCCATCATGCTTTAAGATGGGTGGACTTCAACTCCCAGTATCCGCCAGCCATCATGCTTTAAGATGGGTGGAACTCCCAGAATCCCCCAGCCATCATGCTTTAAGAGGGGTAGTCTACAACTCCCAGAATCCCCTGCCAGCGTTCTTTAAGATGGATGGACTTCAACTCCCAGAATCCCCTGCCAGCATGCTTTAAGATGGGCGGACCAACTCCCAGAATCCCCTGGCAGCCTGCATGTGTGGACTTCAACTCCCAGAATCCCCCAGCCAGCATGCTTTAAGAGGGGTAGAATTCAACTCCCAGAATTCCCTATGCAGAAAGCCTAAAAATGTGTGAACTTCAAATCTCAGAATTTGCATGCCGACTGTGGAATTCTGGGAGTTGAAGTCTGCCCATCTTAAACTCGCCAAATTTGAGATACACCGATATACGTTATCAAGAGAACAAGCACTGATAACTTTGTTCTAGAAGCTTTGCTGAAGTTGACCCAAATCCATCACAAAATCCAGTTTTTCATTTTGGGGAAAAAAAGGAAACAATGGCAGAATTCTCCAAACCTCGTGCCTCTTGATCTCAAACCTGTGACGCACACACAGTGTCCAGTAATCTTTAACCAAGCTTGTGCGTCAGAGAGAGAGACTTTTATCCTGTCCCAAATGATTAATACAATTATGAACATGTGGGAAAGGAAGAAGAATGGTAGGGGGTGAACAGCGCTTCAGTTTCCTGAATATTCTTAATAATAAGTTCCTGGCATGCAGGCTTGCTGCAAAAAAAAAATATATTAAAATTAAAATTACCAGCCCAATCGGGGATAGCGCTAATCCTGAAATGAGATCCCTGCATTTGTTCAGTGTATTAATTCATATGTTTGCTCAGCAGGAGAGCAGCTTTTGATCTTTCTTTCCTCATTAAAAGAGGTTCAGTCACAACCCATCAGCTCGAGATCCTGATGAAACTAAATTAGATTAAAGCCCAAGGCACTGGGTCTTATCTAAAAAATGAAATTCAATGGTGAGAAAAGTAAGATTTTACATTTAGGCAAGAAAAACTAAAAACACAGGTATTTAGTATAGGTGGCACCTGACTCAAGAACTGTTCAGAGGGATCTTGGAGTCCTAGTGCACAATCCCTTAAATACCCATGTTTTCCCCAAAATAAGACCCAAGTGCAAAATAAAAATCCTGATTTTTCAGGAGGCTTGTAATATAAGCCCCATCCCAAAAATAAGCCCCAGTTAAGATTGTCAGCTAGATGGATACATTTAGCACCACATTTTCCCAGATATAAGACCTAACTGGAAAATAAGAGCAAAAATTAATATAAGACCCGATCTTATTTTTGGGGAAATACAATATGAGCCAGCCGTGTGCTGCAGCTGCCAAAAAGGCCAACACAGTGCTAGGCTGCATTAACAGAGGGATAGAATCAAGATCATGTGAAGTGTTACTACCACTTTACAAGGCCTTGGTAAGGCCACACTTGGAATACGGCATCCAGTTTTGGTCACCACGATGTAAAAAACATGTTGAGATGCTAGAAAGAATACAGAGAAGAGCAACAAGGATGATTAGGGGACTGGAGGCTAAAACATATAAGGAACGGTTGCTGGAATTGGGTGTGTCTAGTTTAATGAAGAGAAGGATGAGGGGGGACAGGATAGCAGTCTTCCAATATCTCAGGGGCTGCCCCAAAGAAGAGGGAGTCAAGCTATTCTCCAAAGCACCTGAAGGCAGAACAAAGAAGCAATGGATGGGAATTCATCAAAGAGAGAAGCAACCTAGAACTAAAGAGAAATTTCCTGACAGTGAGAACAATTAACCAGTGGAACCACCTGCCTCCAGAAGCGGTGAATGCTCCAACACTGGACGTTTTTAAAAAGAGAGTGGACAGCCAATTGTCTGAAATAGTCAAGGACCACCTGTATTGTTTGATTGATTGATCCTTTTTAAGAGAGGATCGCTGATTATTGTGTGTATAGAGGTTATCTTCAACTTACAACAGCTAGTTTAGTGACCATTCAAAGTTACAACGGCCTTGAAAAAAATTGATCAAATTGATCAAAATTCGGACATTTGGCAACTGACTCATATTTATGACAGTCGTGGTGTTCCGGGGACACGTGATCCCCTTTTGCAAAAGTCTGCCAATAAAAATGATATATAACAATGATCCACTTAACAACTGTGGCAAGAAAAATGGGGCACTTAGCAACAGAAATTCTGGGCTCAATTTCAATCATAAATTGAGGACTACTTGTAACATGTTCCAGTTTTTTGTTTAGTTTCCCAGCTTGGTTTTTTTTAAGGCTGTTATTCCAATTTTGCAAACTTCCTTTCAATCTTGCAATAAAGATATTTTTCGCAAAAAAAACAACACAAAAAAACGGAATTTGTAAAGCACCAACCCAGGTGTACTTTTTGCTGGGGAAAAAAATATAGAAAAAGTCACTCCTGAAGACCGTTTCTGATTTCCACCAGAGAATGCATTTTTGGATACTTTCCCAGGTTGAGCTTTGTGTTGCCTTGAGCCTCTGGGGAACGAAATGGTTGCAAAACCAAACTGGATTTGTGCATTGTGGCAACATCGCCTCTTGATAAATTATTTGGAGGCTGAATTCCACCTTTCTCTCCCGGCTTGACTTCTGAAACTGCAATGAACAATAAAGCATTGAAACACACATACACACACACACATACATACACACGCACAACTCCACAATGGGTGCACTGAACGGCAGTAGCGATTCACTTAGCAGCCAAAAAAGATGATCAAATTGAGTGTGTGACTCGCTTAATGACCGCCTGGTTGAGCCACAGAAATTGTGGTCCAAATTGTGCTCGTAAATCTTTCTTTATTGGTACCAGAAGCGACACAATTAAAATAATGCATACTGTGCAGCGTACAATTTAAAATATGAAATCCTCGACTTAACCACCACAACTGAGCCCAAAATTTCCGTCGCTAAACGAGACATTGGGGCTAAGTGGGTCTTGCCCCATTTCATGACCTTTATCGCCACCATTGTTAAGTGAATCACTGCAGTTATTAAATTAGGGACACGGTTGTTAAGTGAATCTAGCTTTCCCCCATTGACTTTGCTTGTCAGAAGGTCACAAAAGAGGATCACGTGACCCTGGGACGTGACGGCCACCGTCATAAATACAAGTCAGTTGCCAAGGGCCCGAATTTCGATCACGTGAACATGGGGATGACTGCAGCGGTCATAAGTGTGAAAAACAGTCATAAGTCACTTTCTTCAGTGCTGTTGTAACTTTGAACGGTCACTAAAAGGACTGTCGGAAGTCGAGGACTATTTTTACATGATTGAAATAAGGACAAGTTAAACAGATCTTGCACAGAAACGAGCAACGTTAACAGTGTTCTGTTGTGCTTTCATGAGGGCATCAGGTGTGCACAGATAAGGTTGCAAACAACAAATATACCTTTGGGTCTGTGGAGGTTCTCAGTCATCCGTGTTGTGGTTGTCCCAAAGGTGTTTTTCCAGGAGACAACTGGACTTTCTTTCTTTTTCTTTGAAGAGGTTTCGCTTCTCATTCCAAGAAGCTTCTTCAGTTCTGATTGAATGGTGGGGAATGGAAGGATTTATATTGCTTGCAGTCATCTGGTCATTAGTACTCTCTCTGAGAGTCATTGAGGCCACTTGTACAGGTATAGTAGAGGGGGCACCTTGCTCAATAGTAGTAACTGTGAGAGAGACCTCAGAGTCCTAGTGGACAATCCCTTAAATAGGAGCCAGCCGTGTGCTGCAGCTGCCAAAAAAGGCCAACACAGTGCTGGGCTGCATTAACAGAGGGATAGAATCAAGATCACGTGAAGTATTACTACCACTTTACAAGGCCTTGGTAAGGCCACACTTGGAATAACTGCATCCAGTTTTGGTCACCACGATGTAAAAAAGATGCTGAGACTCTAGAAAGAGTCCAGAGAAGAGCAACAAAGATGATTAGGGGACTGGAGACTAAAGCATATAAGGAATGGCTGCTGGAACTGGGTCTTTATTTTATTTTTTTATTTTTATTCGGATTTGTAGGAGCGGCTCACAGCATATATATAAAACAATTTCGACTAAATCCGACCAAAAAACATTAAAAATAAAACCCCATACATACTCATCAGTCACACCACAATCAACAGTCAACCCCAGGCCTGCCGGCAAAGATAAATTTTAAGATTTTTTCGGAAGGCCGGGAGAGTGGGAGAAATGCGGACTTCAGGAGGCAGTTGGTTCCAGAGGGCGGGCGCCACAACAGAGAAGGCCCTCCCCCTAGGACCCGCCAGAAGACATTGTTTCGCTGACGGGACCCAGAGGAGGCTGACCCTGTGCGCTCTCACCGGTCGTAGAGAAGTATGTGGCAGAAGGCGGTCTCGTAAGTATCCTGGTCCCATGCCATGAAGGGCTTTATAGGTAATAACCAACACTTTGAATTGGGCTCGGAGACCGATAGGCAACCAATGCAGCATGCGGAGAGTTGGTGAAATGTGGGCACAACGAGGAAGGCCCACAACTGCTCGCGCAGCTGCATTTTGCACTAGTTGTAGTCTCCGAACACTCTTCAAGGGTAGCCCCATGTAGAGAGCGTTGCAGTAGTCGATCCTCGAGGTGACAAGGGCATGTGTGACTGTGAGGAGCGACTCCCGATCCAAGTAAGGACGCAACTGGTGCACCAGGCGAACCTGGGCAAATGCCCCCCTCGCCACTGCCGACAAATGATGATCCAATGTCAGCTGTGGATCGAGGAGGACTGCCAAGTTGCGAATCTTCTCTGTGGGGTTTATAGATTCACCCCCCCCCCCAGGGTAATCGAGGGACAGATAGAAGTGTCCTTGGGAGGCATCACCCACAGCCACTCTGTCTTATCGGGGTTGAGCCTTAATCTGTCTAGTTTAACGAAGAGAAGGACGAGGGCGGACATGATAGCAGTGTTCCAATATCTCAGGGGCTGCCCCAAAGAAGAGGGAGTCAAGCTCTTCTCCAAAGCGCCTGAAGGCAGGGCAAGAAGCAACGGATGGAAACTAACCAAGGTGAGAAGCAACCTGGAACTAAGGAGACAATTTCCTGACAGTGAGAACAATTAACCAGGGGAACACCCTGCCTCCAGAAGTGGTGAATGCTCCAATACTGGAGGTTTTTAAGAAGAGACTGGACAGCCATTTGTCCAAAACGGTGTAGGGTTTCCTGCCTGAGCAGGGGGTTGGACTAGATGACCTCCAAGGTCCCTTCCAACATTATTATTATTATTATTATTATTATTATTATTATTATTATTATTGTTGTTGTTGTTGTTGTTGTTGTTGTTGTTAGTATTGTTAGTATTGTTGTTATTGTTGTTGTTGTTACTATTATTATTATTATTATTATTGTTGTTGTTGTTGTTATTATTATTATTATTATTATTATTATTATTATTATTATTATTATTATTATTATTATTTGGAGGCTTGTCTGTGTCTTCAAGGTCACCTGAGTGGTGCAAATGTGTGTGAAGCCTTCTTGGAACTGCTGAAAGGACCATGTTGTAGACTGGAGATATATGATGTCACTACACAGCTGACCCTGAGGACACAGATTAAACCTCCAAGGGGGCCTCCACGACTCTCTCAAAGGAGGCAAATGACCAGCTCTCTGTGAGGAGTATAAATCCTTCCATTTCCCCACCATCCAGTCAGAGCTGAAGAATCTTCTGGGATGAGAAGCGAAACATCTTCAAAGAAAAAGCAAGAAAGTCCAGTTACCTCCGAGGGGGGAAAAAAAGCACCTTTGCGACATACATTTGTGTTGTTGTCTGCATGTCACCACAATCACAAAGGACAGAAGCCACCAGCTAACCCCATTTTCTTCAGAGTTATCTCTGGCCCTGTTGCACTCACGCTCAGTCTGTTCAAATTATTTTCATCATCGTAAGTCGAGGACTACAGGCTGTCCTCAACTGACCACCACTCACTGAGTTGAGCGAAATTTCATACAGGAAATCCTCGACTTAAAACAGTTTATTTAGTGACTATTCAAACGTACAACAGCAGGGGGGAAAGAGATGGTCCCGCTTAATGACAAAAATGGGAGCTCAATTGTTGTCGTAAATAGAAGACTACCCATATCTGTATTTGACACCTTTTTGTTGTTGTTGTTCCTTTTTATTAAACCCCACTGGCATTTTTCACCTCCACAAATCCTTTCAGGAAGCTTTCAGGAAGGGCAAAGGGAGGAACCCTCTGAACTGTGTCTCAAACAAAGCCCAGGTTTAATATTTGATTAACTGGCCTGGGATTAAGGAGACGGGTTTTGATCTCCGGGTGAGCTTAGCAATTGAAGGCCCGGCTCAGGCCGGGATGCTGTTGTGAATGTCAGAACTGGATTCTGCAAAAGCCTTAAATAAATCAATAAAGCCTGGAGCAGGCAGGCTGTATTAGGTCCCTTCCTGGCAGCTGCCATAAACCTCTTTTTTTAGAGCTGGGGAGGATACTGAGGGTTGGATTCAGAAATAATTCAGTTTCGATTGTCTCCTAGATCAGCCCCCCTAATGCAGTTGCCTGATGACGGTCAGTATGTTTGGCCTTCCTTCCTTCCTTCCTTCCTTCCTTCCTTCCTTCCTTCCTTCCTTCCTTCCTTCCTTCCTTCCTTCCTTCCTTCCTTCCTTCCTTCCTTCCTTCCCAATCATCACAACTTACACTATATCCATAGCAGAACATCCAGTTTCAGCCATAGTTTCATTCCATGCAGCATTAACCTTGTGAACTCTCAAGCTTCCTCCTTCCGTTATATATTCAAGATGGACAGTATTTAATATTTATTTCTTATGTGTATGTAGGGGTGTGGGTCTATACATTTGTTGTACATAGTATGTTTAGGTGTGTGTCATGTATGTGTTTCACTTGAGAGCGGGCAACTAAATTTCATTTTTGATATGTGCCATTGTGCCCACAGTAAAAAAATGACAACAAAGGTTATCTTATCTTATCTTATCTTATCTTATCTTATCTTATCTTATCTTATCTTATCTTATCTTATCTTGTCTTGTCTTGTCTTGTCTTGTCTTGTCTTGTCTTGTCTTGTCTTGTCTTATCTCTTACATCTCACAGCTTATATCTTATCTCATCTTATCTTATCTTATCTCTTATATCTTACATCTCATCTTATCTTATCTTATCTCTTGCATCTTACATCTTATCTTATCTTCTTATCCTATCTTATCTTTTCTTTTCTTATCTCTTACATCTCACCTTACATCTTGCATCTTGTCTTATCTTATCTCTTACATCTTATCTTATCTTATCTTATCTTATCTTATCTTATCTTATCTTATCTTATCTTATCTTATCTTATCTTATCTTATCTTATCTTATCTTATCTTATCTTATCTTATCTTATCTTATCTTATCTCATCTTATCTTATCTTATCTTTTCTTATCTTATCTTATCTCTTACATCTTACATCTTACATCTTACATCTTACATCTTACATCTTACATCTTACATCTTACATCTTATCTTATCTTCTTATCTTATCTTATCTTATCTTATCTTATCTTATCTTATCTTATCTTATCTTATCTTATCTTATCTTATCTTCTTATCTTATCTTATCTTATCTTATCTTATCTTATCTTATCTTATCTTATCTTATCTTATCTTATCTTATCTTATCTTATCTTATCTTATCTTATCTTACATCTTACATCTTACATCTTACATTTTACATCTTATCTTACATCTTACATCTTACATCTTACATCTTACATCCTACATCCCACATCCCACATCTTATCTTATCTTATCTTATCTTATCTTATCTTATCTTATCTTATCTTATCTTATCTTATCTTATCTTATCTTATCTTATCTTATCTTATCTCATCTCATCTCATCTCATCTCATCTCATCTCATCTCATCTCATCTCATCTCATCTTATCTTAATGGCAGCCTCATTCAGCAGTCATAATTCGGAGACTACCTGCGCCTCCGTATTTGTAAAGATGGAAAGTCTCTCTTTTAGGTATCTTTCATTTCCTTTCTCCTTCCTTGCATCTCCTTTTTCCTTTTCTTCTTCTTCCATCCCTCTCTTTCCTTTTGACATTTCTCTTTCTGCAGTTTTTTAAAACCTTATGTAAGTTTTTTTCTTTTCCTGAAAATTATATGTGCAAAAAATAAATGGCCCGGCATCTCCAGGCAGGCCTCTCGCGTATAAAAAGCAAAGAGACATACGTGCACACACCTCCTTTGTGCGCCCCGCAATCAAGAGGATTCTTGTTCCTTACAAAATAAATAGCATTATTTCATATGTGCGGGCCACGCCTGGCCAGGTTCCCAGAAGCAGAGAGAAGCGTCAATAAGCCAGTTCTTTGTTGAGGAGCAGAGCTTATATTTCAGTTCCTTTTCTGGAGTGGGCACCTGCGCCAGCCCCCGGCCTTCCTGGCGACCGCCTCCCTCAGTGGCATCGGAAAAAATGACACAACCGGGGCCTTCCTGCCTTGCTTGTCCAACAGAACCTGAGCAAAGCGGATGGCCAATTGCATTGTGTGTGTGTGTGTGTGTGTGTGTGTGTGTGTGTGTGTGTGTGTGAGGGATTCTTCTTTTCCTCCAGAAAGGTTTTGAGATCAAGATCCATTTTCATGTCAGAATTCGGTGATGAAACCTCTGAAAGAAAACCGCCAAGGTCAGAGACCACCAAGCATCCCACAGTTGTCCTCCTCCTCCTCCTCCTCCTCCTCCTCCTCCTCCTCCTCCCCACAATCTCCCTCCCTTCTAGCACTGATGATGTTACCTAGTTGGGTCATGAAACATGACTGCAAGAAAACCACCAAGCTCAGAGAGCACCAAGGACCCCACAGTCCTCCTCCTCCTCCTCCTCCTCCTCCTCCTCCTCCTCCTCCTCCTCCCCACAATCTCCCTCCCTTCTAGCACTGATGATGTTACCTAGTTGGGTCATGAAACATGACTGCAAGAAAACCACCAAGCTCAGAGAGCACCAAGGACCCCACAGTCCTCCTCCTCCTCCTCCTCCTCCTCCTCCTCCTCCTCCTCCTCCTCCTCCATACTCCCTTGTAGCACTGATGATGCTGCCTAGTTGGGTCATGAAACATCTGCAAGAAAGCCACCAAGCTCAGAGACTCCATTGTCATTGTCATTGTTGTCTTCCTCCTCCTCCTCCTCCTCCTCCTCCTCCTCCTCCTCCCTCTTCTCACATTATCCAAGCAACTCTTATCATTGCCCTGCCAAGCCATATGGAAAAGCATGCATAAAAAGCCCTTCAGAAATAAAGGCTTGACGTTAAAACGCCACAGTCTGCAGGAGGGGAGCTTTAAAAGAAAGATGCTTCCTTGATGGGATTAAGGCAATATCTGGATTTTGTTTGGAGCTGATTGCAAACACCCCGGGGGCCATTCTTTAGAGAGGAGTGGCCTATTCTGCAGAGGGGATTTTTTTTTATCAGAAAAATACGATGTTAAGAAGGCCTGCCGTAAAGATGATAAGCTTCTCTCTTCCTTATAAAGATTGTTTATTTCCCATTTTCCTTCCCTGCTGTCTAGAGAAAAAATTCGGGCAGACGGTTAACCACAGAGACTTTTAACTCAGTAAAAAGGTCTCCACCCTAGAAACGCCCGCAAAGCAAGATTTGGAGGAGAGGGGAAAAAAAAAAAAGTTTGCAGAACTTTGCAAAAAGTTGGCCAGACCCTTTAAAAAAAAAAAAGTTTTATTAACAAGGTTCACACCAACTGGCTGCTTGCAAAAAAAACAAAAAACAAAAAATGTAAGGATTGTTAACGACTGGATAATTAGATTTTTTTTTTAAAACTGCAGAAATATTCTATATGTTGTTAAATCTTGGTTATGTGACGTTTTAACTGGTTATATATAGATAGTCCTCAATTAATGACACAATTTGAGCCCTCTTGCTAAGTGAGACATTTGTTCAGCGAGTTTTGCTCCATTTTACGACTTTTCCTCAGTTCTTAAGCAAATCACTGCAATTGTTAAGCTGGCAACACGGTTGTTAAGTGAATCTTGTCAAAAGGTCGCAAAAGTAGATCACATGACCGTCATAAATATGAGTCAATTGCCAGGCATCCAAATTTGGATCATGTGACTATGGGGACGTTGCAATGGCCGTACGTGTGAAAAATGGCCATAAATCACTTTTTGCACTGCTGTTGCAACTTTGAACTGTCACTAAATGAACAGTTTTAAGTCAAGGACTACCTTTCTTTGTAGAGAAAAAGAATTTAATTCAAGAAAGAGTATATATAATCGTGTCAAGTGTTTTCATGACTTCTTGCTAAAACAATATAAATAATAAAAATGTAAAATAATAAGTCCTTGACTTACAAAGGCAGTTGGGACCAGAATTTTCACTGCTAACAAGAGAGTCATTAAGTGAGTTGCAATGGATTGTGTGATTTTTTTTTTGCCACGGTTGTTAAGCAAATCACTGCAGTTGTTAAGTGAACCACACCATCATTTAACCAAATTTCCTGCCTCAGCTGGGGGTTGGACTAGATGACCTACAAGGTCCCTTCCAACTTTGTTGTTGTTATTGTTGTTGTTGTTGTTAATATTATTATTAAATCTGGGCTTCCCCATTGACTTTGCCTGTCAGAGTTGGGTGGCTGTATAAATCTGTTTCATAAAGAAATGCATATGAATAAATAAATAAATCCAGTTATAGTGCTTGATTTCCAACCACAATATGCAGACTAGAAATTCTATTGCTACCGTGTGCAAAAGCGAGATGTGCCCGATTTTACGACCTCTTTTGCAATGGCCGCTAAGTGAATCGCTATAGTTGTTAAGTGGATCACACGGCCGTTAAGCAAACCTTGATTGCTGGAAGCTGGCTGTGAAGGTCGCGGATGGCGATCCTATGACGCCGGTTGCTTATATTATACGATAAACTGTGTATATAATTATAGAGAAAACCGCGTGTCTTGCAAGCAACGCCTGTGAAATCTGAGCGTGCATTTGCACCCGGCCTTATTCCAAAAATGGGGCAAATCCCCGCCTCCCCCCTTGTGATTTCACTTCAACGGTCTCCCCAAACCGACAGTGCTGAAAATAGACAGGCTGTGAAAAACCAAAATTGCCCATTTGCTCTTCTCTTAAATGAAACAATATTTCGCCAAATGGCAGCGCCTCAAAGGACTGGAATACCCTGAAAAAAGGAGCAAAAATACGGCAAAATTCACTTAATAATAAATAATAATCATCAGAGTAGAGCTGGAAGGGACCTCGGAGGTCATCTAGTCGAACCCCACTGCTCAGGCAGGAAGCCCTATACCATTGCAGACAAATGGCTGTCCAGTCTCTTCTTAAAAACCTCCAGTGAAGAAGCACCCACAACTTCTGGTGGCAAGCTGTTCCACTGGTTAACTGTCCTCACTGTTAGGAAGTTTCTCCTTAATTTCAGGTTGCTTCTCTCTAATCATGATTAGTTTCCATCCATTGTTTTTTGTTCTGCCTTCAGGTGCTTTGGGAAATTAGTGGACCCCCGCCTCTTCTTTGTGGCAGCCCCTGAAATAGTGGAATAACTGCTATCGTGTTCCCCCTTAGTTCTAGACTGGCCATAAACAAATCCTGCAACCGTTTTAGTCTCCAGGCCTTTAATCATCTTAGTTGCTCTTCTCTGCACTTTTTCTCAAAGTCTCAACATCTTTTTTTTTCTAATTTGTGACCGAAACTGGATGCAGTATTCCAGGGGTTGGCCTTACTAAGGCTTTATAAAGAGGTAGTAAGACGTCACATGGATTTTGATTCTATGCCTCTGTTTACACAACCCAGGATTGTATTAGCTTTTTTGGTTGCTGCTGCACACGGCTGGCTCACGGTCAAGGGTTCGTCCACTCCAAGGCCCCTCTCACAGTTGCTGTTTTAGAGCCAGGTTTCACCTAATCTGTACTTTGGCTTTTCCTGCCTAGGTGTAAAACATTTACGTGAAAGCTGGGACATGACCACTGAAGTAAAGACAAGGATAGAGAAAGCTCAAACGGCATTCTTCAAAATGCAAAAAAGGTCTTCTGCAGTCACAACATAAGCCTAAGACTGAAAATCAGGCTCGTCAGATGCTCTATTTTTTTTCCCTATCCTGCTCTATGGAGTAGAGAGCTGGTCTCTGACAGAAGGCCACCTGAAGAGACTGGAAGCATCTGAAATGTGGATTTACAGGCGGCTGTTATGTATAAGCTGGGTTGACAAGATCAGAAAGGAGGAGGTGATCAGCCGCCTGGGAAAGCCAAGGGAAATCATCAAAACAATTAAAAAACGAAAATTAGAATATTTCAGACATGTGATGCGACACCCAGAAAAATACGGCCTACTCCATTTAATCCTGCAGGGAAAGATGGAAGGCCAACGTGGTCCAGGCAGAAGAAGAACATCGTGGCTTCAAAATCTAAGGGGTTGGTTTGGACAAAACTCAGCAGCACTTTTTCGTGTGGCTGCTGATAAAAACAGGATCGCCAACATGATCGCCAACGTCCGATAACGGATATGGCACAACAAGAAGAAGGTGTAAAACCTTGGTTTTCTCCACATTAAATTTCATTTTGTTGGATAGGGACCAACATTCAAGTTTCAACGTTCAAGATCTTTTTGGATCCTGAGCATGTCTCCGAGGGTGTTGGCTATTCCTGCCAGCTTGGTATCATCTGCAAATCTGATGTGTTCCCTTTCAATTCCCACATCTAAGTCATTGATGAGCAGGGGGGTTGGCCTAGATGACCTCCAAGGTCCCTTCCAACTTTACTATTATTACTATTATTATACTGAAGAGTTCTCCTATTGAATTCAAGATATTCAAGGTATTGAAAGTAATAACTGTTAAAACTCGCTTAGCGTCTCTGGGTCATGTGATCACCATGTGTGACCTTCCCAACAAGCAAAGTCCATGGGGGGGGGAGACAGATTCCCTTAATGACTGCCTGATTTGCTGAACAATGGCCTCAGGACCTACTGTTAGGGACCATACAGGCTAAAAAATGTAACAGGTGTATAGTAGAGGCTTGAAGTGAAGAGTGAAGAATGTCTACCTATTGTTGTATGTTATGTTCTACGATGATCGCTTCTTAATATGATTGCTTCTTAATATGATCTTATGCTTAGTGTTGATTGCTTTAATAATGAAGAGGCAGACTGAATTTTTACCCCAGGTTATTGAATCTCTACCTCAGGATCTTTTGCTAGGGATCATAAAAGATAAAATACAACAGACATATAGTTGAGGCTGGAAGTGAGGAGTAAAGAATATTTACCAAACCAGACGTTTACAAAGATTAATACCTAGTGTTATATGCTGTGTTCTATGATGGTTGATTATTAATATGATCTTATATTTAATGTTTAACTACTACCTCAGGATCTATTGTTAGGGATCATAGAGAATAAAAAATGTAACAGGTGTATAATAGAGGAGTGAAGTGAGGAGCGAAAAATGTTTACCAAACCAGACGTTTACAAAGAATAATACGTAGGGTTGTATACCAGAGGCTATGATGTTTGATGCATACAAAGATTTATGTACAATGCTGAATGTTTTAATAAAGGAATTTTTATATTTAATAAAAAAAAAAGACTGTAAAATGGGGCAAAACTGACTTAGCGACGGACATTTTGTGCCTCTGTTGTGGTCATTAGTTGAGGACTAACTGTAGGTTTTGGGTGGGGTCAATAAGCAATCGGTCATAAGTTGAGGACCACCTGTAATACCCTACCAGGGGCAGCAAACACCGGTTATTTTTCGGCTTGGAAGAGGTGTGTGAGGCTTCTATGATGTCACATAGCTTTGCATCTGGGAAATCAGAATCAGAATAGAACTGGAAGGGACCTTGGAGGTCATCTAGTCCAACCCCCTGCTCAGGCAGGAAACTCTATAGTACCATTTCAGACAAATGGCTGTCCAGTCTCTTCTTAAAAACTTCCAGTGTTGGAGCATTCACCGCTTCTGGAGGCAGGTTGTTCCACTGGTTTATTTATTTATTTATTTATTTATTTATTTATTTATTTATTTATTTATTTATTTATTTATTTATTTATTTATTTAATTAATTAATTAATTACTTAATTACTTAATTAATTAATTAATTAATTAATTAATTAATTAGATTTCTATGCCGCCCTATTCCAAAAAACTGACTGTCTGTTCTGACTGTCAGGAAGTTTCTCCTTAGTTTCAGGTTGCTTCTCTCTTTGATCAGTTTCCAACCATTGTTTCTTGTCCTTCCCTCTGGTGTTTTGGGGAATAATGTGACCCTTTCTTCTTTGTGGCAGCCCCCCAAATACTGGAACGCTGCTATCATGTCTCCCCTATTTCTTCTTTTCTTGAGACTAGCCAAACCCAGGTCCCGCAGGCGTTCGTCGTATGTTTTAGTCTCCAGGCCTTGGATCATCTTAGTTGCTCTTCTCTGCAATTTCCCCAAAGTCTGAACATCTTATTTGTAGGGATTCTTCCCCAAACATCCCACACAAGATTACCAGAATCCATCCATCCTTCCGGTCATTTCCACCTCTCCCTATCCATTTTTTTTTCTTCTTCTCTTCCTTCCTTCCTTCCTTCCCCCCCCCCACCTACAAGCGATGCCATTTTTCATGAGAATGTTTACATAGGCGAATACCACAAGGACTGCCATCTCCCACCAGATGTTTTTCATTTGGCGAAATTGTACGCCCATCACAAACACACACACACACACACACACACACACACACAAACAAGCAGACACACATGCATGCGCGCACACACCCCCATGAACATGCACCGGCTCACGGCCTTTGCAAATCAAAAGTGCCTGGTTGCAAATCCCTCCCTTACAGGATTGGGGGATGGGAAGGGGAGAAATGGCCAAATTAAGGGGAGAAGCCCCCCCCCCACCAAAGGCAGATTTAAAACATTTCTGGTATGCTGGCAGGCTTCCCAGCTGGAAGATATTAACAGCAAACTAGAAAAGACTTTCCTCCCCCCCCCACAAGATTTCTACCTGAAGCTGATGGATCAAGACTTGTGGACTTCAATTCCCAGAATTCCCCAGCCTGGGGAATTCTGGGAGTTGAAGTCCACAGGTTGCTTAAGGTTGGATACGCCTGCCCTAAAATTCAGCAATGTTATTCATGCTTTTTGGTATGCAATCAACTTATAACTCTAAGCTAGGACTGTACTGAAAAAGGTGATTTATGCCCAGTTCTCACACTTACAGCCACGACAGCATCCTCATCATCATGTGCTTATGATATATAATCTAATGCAATCAATTATAATGCAGCAAAGATGATTAGGGGACTGGAGGCTAAAGCATATAAGGAAAGGCTGCTGGAATTGGGTATGTCTAGTTTAACGAAGAGAAGGACGAGGGGAGACATGATAGCAGTGTTCCAGTATCTCAGGGGCTGCCCCAAAGAAGAGGAGGAGTCAAGCTGCTCTCCAAAGCACCTGAAGGCAGGACAAGAAGCAACGGGTGGAAACTCATCAAGGAGAGAAGCAACCTGGAACTAAGGAGAAACTTCCTGACAGTGAGAACAATTAACCAGTGGAACCACCTGCCTCCAGAAGTGGTGAATGCTCCAACACTGGAAGTTTTTAAGAAGAGACCAGACAGCCATCTGTCCAAAATGGTATAGGTTTACCTGCCTGAGCAGGGGGTTGGACTACATGACCTCCAAGGTCCCTTCCAAGTTTACTATTATTATTATTATTATTATTATTATTATTATTATTATTATTATTATTATTATTATTATAATATTTATTTGTTATTATTTTATTTATTTGTAACCTGCATTCATGATTTTGACAAGGCTGTGAACATACTGTACATGATACTGTAATTTTCGTTGTCCTCCTATTTTTTTTCAGCAAAACAATCCTGTGAGGTGGGCGGGGCTGAGGGAGGGAAGGAGTGGCCCATAGGTCACCCAGCTGGCTTTCATCTCTAAGGCGGGACTAGAGCCCCCCATCTGCTGGTGATTGGTGATCCCCTTCTGACAAGCAAAGTCAATGGGGATGCCAGATTCACTTAACAACTGTTAAGTGACTCACTTAACAACAGCGGGGATTCGCTTAACAATTCAATCAATCTATCAGAATAGAGTTGGGAGGGACCTTTGGAGATCTTCTAGTCCAGCCCCCTGCTGAAGCAGGAGATTCTATACCATTTCAGACAACTGGCTGTCCATCCTGATCAGAAATGGTCAAGATGGCCGTAAAGGTGTCACGGTGGCAGGAAAGTGAGGCAAAAACTCACTCAACAAATGTCTCGGTTAACAACAGACTTTTTGGGCTCAACTGTGGTCGTACGTTGAGGACTGTTATCTGCATACAGCAGAAGAGAAGAGAAAGAGCTGGAGAATGTCAGTAAATGCGAAGATCTGCAAACAGAAATGGAATGAAAGCAAAGATAGAACATGAGTAATGAACAGGGGCCTTGGATGCAATCCCAAAACATCTGGAGCATCCCTTGAAAACTATTCACCATCAGTCAGTTGCAAGAGGCAGCTTGACTTGGAACAGCTGACATCCTGTGACAACACTTTTAATCCATCAAACAACATCTGCCTATCCCAGGTCCTTGGGAAGGACTTGAGAGGTGGACCTTAAGACCAAATCCAGTCTAAACATCTGGCTGGTTATGAAATAAACCCTAATAATAATAACAACAACAACAACAATCTGGAGCACCACTTGAGCACCATCGGCATTGACAAATTCACCATCAGTCAATTGCAAAAGGCAGCCTTACTGGGAACTGCTTCCATCCTGCGACGAGATCTGTAATACCATCAAACATCCACATCTGGCTATCCCAGGTCCTTGGGAGGGATGCCAGAGGTGTGCAAAAAGCCCCGATCTAGTCTGAACATCTGGCTGACTGTGCGACGAACCGTAACAGACAACTTTGCAAACTTGCTGCTGTTTAGTTTAGGGCGAGTTTTCCAGCTGATGCAATGACCCACCCAGTCTCGACTTAATGGGTTTACAATTTTCCTATGGGTTGGAAAAGGAAAAGGAAAAGAAAAAAAAAATTACAAACTTTTATTTCGGCCTTCAAGTCAAGACAAAACTCATTCCTGCATGATAAAATGTGAAACGCACATCCAGAAACTCCATAAAATTAAGAGGATGGGTAGCCAAAGCAAAGAAAGTCAAAAGGAAGGCTGCCATTTCTGCAGTTGAAATTTAAGACAAGTGGATTTCGACTCCCAGAATTCCTAGCATCTCCAAACAGAATTCTGGGAGTTGAAGTCCACCCCTATTAAAATTGTCAAAGCTGAGGACCACAGATACAAAGCAGTGTTTCTCAATGTTGGTACATTTTCGTGGGGTGGACTTCAACTCCCAGAATCCCTCAGGCTTCACATCTTTCAGAACAATTCTGGGAGTTGAAGTCCACATCTTATAATGTTGCCAAATTGAGAATCTATGCTTTGTAGGTGTGTCCTGCCTTAGCCACAAAAGCCAGCTGGATGCCTTTAGGCCAATCACCAGGCAATGGTGAGTTCTAGTCCCACTTTATGCATGAAAGCCAGCTGGGGGACTTTGAACCAATCACAAGGAGATGGTGAGTTCCAGTCCCACCTTAGGCATGAAAGCCGGCTGGGTGACTTCAGGCCAGTCACCAGGTGACTGTGAGTTCTAGTCCCACCTTAGGCATGAAAGCCAGCTGGGTGACTTTGGGCCAATTCACAAGGAGATGGTGAGTTCTAGTCCCGCCTTAGGCATGAAAGCCAGCTGGGTGACTTTGGGCCAATTCACAAGGAGAGGGTGAGTTCTAGTCCCACTTTAGTCATGAAAGCCAGCTGGGGGACTTTGGACCAATCCGCAGGAGAGGGTGAGTTCTAATCTTGTTTTAGGCATAAAACATTGCAAGGATTCTCAATCCTGGCAAATTTATGAGGTGTGGGCCGGTTGACATGTTGACTGGGGAATTCTGGGAGTTGAAGTCCACCTGTCTTAAATGCTGGTTGGGGAAATCTGGGAATTGAAGTCCACATATCTAAGTCACAGAAGTTGAGAAACACCACTCTCAGCTAGACATAATACCGGTAAGTCACAGTTCCCTGACTGAAAGGATCTGTACACGCAGTTTAATTGTGGACCCAGTCAAAAGAATTTTTTTAATCCCAAAAAGTCTGGTGGGTAGAATGCACAGATCATAAGTCACACATCAGCCCATCACACCTCAGTGCCTTAGGACATTGAGGGTTGTGCTATTGTGGAGGCATTCCAATTGTGCAAATGTTGGAGAAATCTGGAAAGGGCTATTCTCCTTTGACAATTTTGGGGTGGAGTGCCTTGTGAGAGGAGATGTTTTCCATCAGGCTACAAAACAATTGAAAGCAGAAAATATTTTGATTTTATTTGCTGCTTTTGACCCAAAAGGGAAGCTTGAGTTGTCTTAGGGAAATGAAAGAAAACCACTTTTGGGGGAAAACGTGCAACAGGAAACTTCTCAAAGTCAAAAGTTTGTCTTCCTTCATCAAGATGAGGCTCCACTCACATTGAGCTTAATTCAACACAGTAAAACTGAACTCAATTCAACTCAAACTCAACTCAACTTATATCAAGCTCAACTCAACTCAATACAATACAACTCAAACTCAACTCAATGCAATATAACTCAAGTTCAATTCAACTCAATGCAATACAACTCAAGTTCAATTCAACTCAATGCAATACAACTCAAGTTCAATTCAACTCAATGCAATACAACTCAAGTTCAATTCAACTCAATGCAATACAACTCGTTCAATTCAACTCAACGCAATACAACTCAAGTTCAATTCAACTCAACGCAATACAACTCAAGTTCAATTCAACTCAATGCAATACAACTCAAGTTCAATTCAACTCAACGCAATACAACTCAAGTTCAATTCAACTCAATGCAATACAACTCGTTCAATTCAACTCAACGCAATACAACTCAAGTTCAGACTCAAGTTAAACCCAACCACTCAACTCAAGCTCAGTTCTACTCAACTCAAGTTCAATTCAACCTCGACTTAAGTCAAGCTCAACTCAACTCAACTCAACTCATACTCAACTCAGGTCAATTAACTCAAACTTAATTCAACTCAAATCAAGCACAATTCTACTTAATCCAATCACAACTCAAACTTAACCTAAGTTAAGCTTAACTGAACTGAAGCTCAAATCAATTCATCACAAAAGCAACTCAGCACAATTCAGCTCCAGCTCAAATCAACTCAATTCAAATCACTCAACTGAACTCAAAAACACTCACTGAAGGTTTTCAGCCTCCAAATATTTCAAAGCCAGGTCAAGCCAACACACATATGTTCAGTAACAATCTATGGGCAAGGCCCTAATACAAGTAGTCCTCCATTTGAAATTACAGTGGATACTCTAAAAGCTAATTTTGACTAGATTTTGAAGTTCCAATGTTGCTTCCCCCCCCTAAGGTCACGTGATGCAGTCTGAGGGCTCAGCAATTGGCTTGCATTTACAACTGTTTACAGCACCCTGTAGTCAGAACACAACAGAATAACAGAGTTGGAAGGGGACCCTGGAGGTCATCAAGTCCAACCCCCTGCTCAGGCAGGAAATGCTATACCATTTCAGAGAAACGGTTGTCCAGTCTCTTCTTAAAAACTTCCAGTGCTGGAGCATTCACAACTTCTGGAGGCAAGTCGTTCCACTGGTTAATCATTCTAACTGTCAGGAAATGTACAGCTGATGATACTCAGCTGTACATTTCCACTCCTGGCCATATCAGTGAAGCGGTTGAGGTGATGTGCCGGTGTCTGGAGGCTGTGAGGGTCTGGATGGGCGTTAACAGATTAAGGCTCAACCCTGACAAAACAGAGTGGCTGTGGGTGATGCCTCCCAAGGACACTTCTATCTGTCCTTCCATTACCCTGGGGGGTGAATCTATAAACCTCTCGGAGAAGGTGCGCAACTTGGGAGTCCTCCTCGATCCACAGCTGACATTGGATCATCATTTGTCGGCTATGGCGAGGGGGGCATTTGCCCAGGTTCACCTGGTGTACCAGTTGCATCCTTACTTGGATCGGGAGTCTCTCCTTACAGTCACACATGCCCTTGTCACCTCGAGGATCGACTACTGCAACGCTCTCTACATGGGGCTACCCTTGAAGAGTCTTCGGAGACTACAATTAGTGCAAAATGCAGCTGCGTGAGCAATTGTGGGCCTTCCACGTTGTGCCCACATTTCGCCAACTCTCCGCATGCTGCATTGGTTGCCTATTGGTCTCCGAGTCCAATTCAAGGTGTTGGTTATTACCTATAAAGCCCTTTATGGCATGGGACCAGGATACTTACGGGACCGCCTTCTGCCACATACTTCCCTACAACCGGTGAGAGCGCACAGGGTCGGCCTCCTCCGGGTCCCGTCAGCGAAACAATGTCGTCTGGCGGGCCCTAGGGGGAGGGCCTTCTCTGTTGTGGCGCCCACCCTCTGGAACCAACTGCCTCCTGAAGTCCGCGTTTCTCCGACTCTCCCGGCCTTCCAGAAAAATCTAAAAACTCATCTTTGCCGGCAGGCCTGGGGATGATTGTGTTTGATTGTTGAATTGAATGTGTGTGTTTTTAATTGATTTTTTAGATATCTTTGTTTGGTTTTTTTTTATTGTAATTCATTGTTATATATATGTTGTTAGCCGCTCCGAGTCCCCGGAGAGGAGCGGCATACAAACTCAAATAAATAAATAAATTTCTCCTTAGTTCTAGGTTGCTTCTCTCCTTGATGAGTTTCCATCCGTTGCTTCTTGTCCTGCCTTCAGGCGCTTTGGAGAATAGCTTGACTCCCTCTTCTTTGGGGTAGCCCCTGAGATATTGGAACACAGCTATCATGTCACCCCTAGCCTTTTTCTATAAGGTTGTAAAATCCGGGTCATGTGCTACCAGCTTTACGACCATCATGATATACCATCATAATTGCCAGGTGCATTTACAATAAAGCTAGGAAAAAAAGACACAACATGTTAGCAATCAAGGGGTTACAAAGAAACCCCCAAGACAATGGGTCTGACCTCGGCTGTATAACAGTGACACTAGACACAACCACTGTGACACCGTGACACCACCTAAGACCAGAACCGAAATTTCCATCGCCAAGTAAAACAGTTAAGTGAATTTTGCCCTATTTTACGAACTTCCTTGCCACAGTTGTTAAGTGAAACATTGCAGTTGGTTCAATTAGTCACACGGTTGTTAAGTGAATCTGGCTTCCTGCTTGTCAGAACGTCACAAAAGGGGGTCAGGTGACCCTGGGACACTGCAACCGTCATAAATATGCAGCTGAATTTCGATCATGTGACCACAGGGATGCTACAACGGTCGTCATTGTGAAAAACAGCCATACGTCACTTTTTTCAGCACCGCTGTAACTTCAAACGGTCACTAAATGGACTGTTGTAAGTCAAGGACTACTTATAGCCATCTTGCATTGAAGTGGCAATCTAGTATGATGAAGAAACTGTTTTCTTTTTAAGCGGACGTGGTTATTTGCTACTCCAGCCATTTACAATCTGAATATTCTCAGGAGCCTTACATTCAAACATTTACTACTCTCCCACGTCTTTCAGCTTTTAAAAGATGGGCAGATTTTGGCCCTCCAACCTAAATCACTGAACTATCAGCTTCAAGCAGAGAAGCTAACGAATGTCCCGTCCTCCTTCATCCATCTCCTGACGGACAAGCCAGGCTGTTTTTTTACAGAACAGATGTTGGGTAGTGTGCAGAGCTCAATTCTCAAATGTTTGGATTTCCTGAGACATGCCTGCCTTGCTATGTTCACGGGCAGGGGCTGCTTCGAAAACGGGAGAGGAACGTGTAGCTTGGCCACTGAGGGGTCCACCTCTCTGCATGCAAGGATGGGTGTTCTTGGGGTGACTGGCACCCATTCCTTTCATAACGGGAAGGATGCTTGGTGGCATGTAGTACCCAGGTTTTGACCCTTCTCTTGGTTAAAGAGGGTCTTTTTCAAGGATATGAGGGAGGACTCACCCTCTCCTATACCGTAATTGGCCCAAAGTCACCCAGCTGGCTGTCATGCCTAAGGCGAGACTAGAACTCCCCGTCTCCTGGTGATTGGCCCAAAGTCACCCAGCTGGCTGTCATGCCTAAGGCGGGACTAGAACTCCCCGTCTCCTGGTGATTGGCCCAAAGTCACCCAGCTGGCTGTCATGCCTAAGGCGGGACTAGAACTCCCCGTCTCCTGGTGATTGGCCCAAAGTCACCCAGCTGGCTGTCATGCCTAAGGCGGGACTAGAACTCCCCGTCTCCTGGTGATTGGCCCAAAGTCACCCAGCTGGCTGTCATGCCTAAGGCGGGACTAGAACTCCCCGTCTCCTGGTGATTGGCCCAAAGTCACCCAGCTGGCTGTCATGCCTAAGGCGGGACTAGAACTCCCCGTCTCCTGGTGATTGGCCCAAAGTCACCCAGCTGGCTGTCATGCCTAAGGCGGGACTAGAACTCCCCGTCTCCTGGTGATTGGCCCAAAGTCACCCAGCTGGCTGTCATGCCTAAGGCGGGACTAGAACTCCCCATCTCCTGGTGATTGGCCCAAAGTCACTCAGCCAGCTTTCATGCCTAAGGCGGGACTAGAACGTACCCTCTCCTGGTGATTGGTGCAAAGTCACCCAGCCGGCTTTCATGCCTCAGGTGGTACTAGAACTCCCTGTCTCCTGGTGATTGGCCCAAAGTCACCCAGCAGGCTTTTATGTCTCAGGCGGGACTAGAACTCCCCGTCTCCTGGTGATTGGCCCAAAGTCACCCAGCTGGCTGTCATGCCTAAGGCGGGACTAGAACTCCCCGTCTCCTGGTGATTGGCCCAAAGTCACCCAGCTGGCTGTCATGCCTAAGGCGGGACTAGAACTCCCCGTCTCCTGGTGATTGGCCCAAAGTCACCCAGCTGGCTGTCATGCCTAAGGCGGGACTAGAACTCCCCATCTCCTGGTGATTGGCCCAAAGTCACTCAGCCAGCTTTCATGCATAAGGCGGGACTAGAACGTACCCTCTCCTGGTGATTGGTGCAAAGTCACCCAGCTGGCTTTCATGCCTAAGGCGGGACTAGAACTCCCCGTCTCCTGGTGATTGGTGCAAAGTCACCCATCCAGCTTTCATGTCTCCTTTAATTTTAATTAAATTAAATTTAATGTTAATCTCTTCCTATCTATCATGTCAAAATACAGGTAGTCCTTGACATATGACTGTAATGACCGTGCTCACGATAGTCATACGTTGCATCCATCGTAATATGTCATGTACCAACCCAATTTATGACCTTTTTCATGGTGATCCTTAAGTGAGCTAATGGTTTACACTGGGCCCAGTTTTGTTGAAAACCGGATGTAGGTGCCGGTTTTCAGAAAAAAAACACGTCGTAAAACATGACAGTGAAATGCTGCAAACGGTCACAACTGCGGATGCATTGCCAAACGCCAAATCGTATGATTGCAGAGAGGGCCCGATTTTCAGAATTTGGATTTTGGGTGGTAAGTTGCCTTTTTTTGGGGGGGTCAGTTGTAAACTCTGGGCGGTGAGTAAGTGACAAGTCATAAGTGGAGGATTACCTGTACAGTCAGCATACAGATAGTCCTCGACTTAAATAGCTTGTTTAGTGACTGTTTGAAGTTATAAGGGCAATGAAAAAAGCGATTCATGACTTTTATTTTAACACTTACGACACAGCCCATGTGATCAAAATTCAGACGCTTGGCAACTGACTCCTATTTATGACGGTCACCGTGTCTCGGGGGTCACATGATCCCCTTTTGCGACCTTCTGAAGCAAAGTCAATGGGGGAAGCCAGATTCGCTTAACAACCATGTTGCTCACTTGGCAACGACAAAGATTAACAACCACGGCAATAAAGTTACTTAACTTTATTGGTCAAATGCCGGCAAAACTCACTTAACAAATGTCTCCTTAGGAAAAGAAATGTTGGATTCCATTGTCGTCGTAAGCCGAGGACTACCTATGATGACAAGTTCCGTTCCCGGCTTTGTTTGGCCAGCATATCTACTGCTAGGGCGCAAGAGGAAGGGGCGGCGGGGCTGCTATGGGCGGGGGTGTGAGGGGCGGCAGTGGCCGGCTGCCCCCCGTGCTGTGGGAGCCGCGGGGCCTGCTCTACATGGGGCTGCACAAGTTAGGCGGTGGTGCTGGCGGGGCGGCTGCAGGCGGGATGTATCGATGGAGGGCCAGCACAGCTGGTGCTTTGTGAGCTGCAGGGCCTGCTCTACACGGCGGGGCAGCAGTGCTAACGGGGCGGTTGCGGGCGGGGGCGCGGTATGTAAGCATAATTACAATATAAAATGTTATTGTTACAAATGTTTTTATTATGCATTTATCATATTATAGGGTATTCTGTATTATTGTTGCAATGAATAAAATGTTTCTTTTATTTACGATATTTTTTTCTTCAATTTATTTGTGTCCTCCTTTTCATTGTAAAAAATTTGGTCACCTTAGGAATTCTGGGAGTTGAAGTCCACGAGTTATTATTATTATTATTATTATTATTATTATTATTATTATTATTATTATTATTATTATTATTATTATTATTATTATTATTATTATTATTATTAATTTAATTTCTATGCCGCCCTATTCCGGAGAACTCAGGGCGGCTCACAGCATAATAGAAATTACATACATATAAAAAACCCTTAAGTTAAAAAAAAAAAACAAAAAACAAAAAAACAAAAAACCAATCATTCCACAAACATACACTGGCTAGGGGCAAGATGTCAACCGCCCCAGGCCTGCCGGCAAAAGTGTGTTTTAAGCAATTTACGAAAGGCGGAGAGGGTGGGGGCGACACGGATCTCCGGGGGAAGTTGATTCCAGAGGGCCGGGGCCGCAACAGAGAAGGCTCTTCCCCTAGGCCCCACCAGGCGACACTGTCTGGCTGACGGGACCTGGAGAAGGCCCACTCTGTGGGCCCTAACCGGCCGCTTGGATTCATGAGGCAGCAGACGGTCCCGTAAATAACCTGGTCCGATGCCATGTAGAGCCAAGGCTGCCTACCCCTGAGTAACTAGGAAGATGAGGGGACTTCAACTCCCAGAATTCCTGAGCCAGCCTGGCTCAGCTTGGAAACTCTCCCTTTCCCCTCAGCATGGCTGGCTCAGGAATTCTGGGAGTTGAAGTCCACCAGTCATAAAACAGCTGAGGTTGCCTAACTCTGGCCTAGGCCTAGGCCGCTTTATGACTCGTGGACTTCAACTCCCAGAATTCCTGAGCCAGCATGGCTCAGCTTGGAAACCTCTCCCTTTCCCCTCAGCATGGCCGGCTCAGGAATTCTGGGAGTTGAAGTCCACCAGTCATAAAAGAGCCAAGATGGCCTAGCCCTGGCCCAGGCTGATTCAAAACCACCATTTCGCCTGTAACCGTTTCAAGATGTTTTATCACCCGGTGTGTGATGTATCTTTGGCACAAATCACTTCTCTGTGGCTGAATCCCTTCCCAGAGCTGCGTCTGGCACATCTGCACGGCCGTCTCTGGTGTCCACGGAAAGTGGAAACTTTGCTCCATTCTGCATTTTGCACGCCACGCCACAAACAGGACAGGCTTGAGCATCAAAGAGAGTGTGTTTCTTTTTTTCTTTTAATGAAAGAAAAACTTCAGAGAACTTTACCGGGCCTTGAATACATGTAATCCTCGACTTACAACTGTTTGCTTAGTGACCAAAGTTAGAGCAGCACTGAAAAAAGGGACTTATGAAAGTTTTCCACACTTATGACCGTTGCAGCATCCCCACAGTAATGAGATCAGAATTCAGACACTTGGCAACTGACTCATATTTATGACGGTCACAGTGTCCTGGGGTCACGTGATTTGGGGCTCAATTTTGGTTATATATGTATATGTGTATATTTGTTTTCTGAGGTTTTCGCAAGTGTTTATATGTAGGTCTTTGATTATTCGGGTTTTCTCCCGCGTAAAATTGGAAGTGTCTTGGCGACGTTTCGACGAAGTCCCATTCGTCATCTTCAGGCTGGTGTTTTCGGCTTCGTGCTTCTATACACATATATATATATACACATACATACATACATACATACAAATACACATACAGTACAGACACATATACACACACACATACACATAAACATATATACATATACATACACACATATACATACATACATACATACATACATACATACATACATATTTCCAGTGTGGCTGCAGCTTGCAAGAGCTTTTTTGCATCAGCATCAAAATATCATCAATTTTTATTAGGTTGTTTTGTAATTTGCTTGCTTTCTCAGGGAATAATTCCCAAAAATGTTGGGGATAGGTTTTAATTTATTTTTTTTTTTTTAAAAAAAGGAGGCTATTGCATTACAGATCGACTTACGACAGTTCATTTAGTGACCATTCAAAGTTACAGCAGCCTTGAAAAAAGTGACATAACCATTTTCCACACTTATGACACTTGTGGCATCCCCATGGTCACGTGACCAAATTCAGACACTTGGCAACTGACTCATATTTACGACGGTTGCAGCGTGCCGGGGTCCCGTGATCCCTTTTTGCGACCTTCTGACCAGCAAAGTCAATGGGGGGAGCCAGACTCACTTAACGACCGTGTTACCCACTTAACATCTGCAGTGCTTCACTTAACAACTGTGGCAAGAAAGGTCATAAAATGGGGCAAAACTCACTTAACAAATGTCTCACTGATATTTTGGGGGTCAGTTGTGGTCGTAAGTCGAGGACTACCTGAATTTAGACAGTGGGAGTGGGTGGCTGGGAGGGGAGGATCAGAGCATGCAATGCCTATGTTGCCCTCCAAAAAAGATGCACAGTTGAAGATAATTAGAGATGATTAGATTTAATTAGTCTGGAAAGTGTGAAAAACTTTCCTGAAAAGCATATAAAATTTTTTTCCCAATTTTTTGAAAGCCGTGAAGATGGGAAGGAAGGGAGTGCGTTTATGCCGGTTCTTGTTTCGAGGTCCGAATGGCCCCCTTGCAAAATCATTGCTTGATCCCTGCTTGGTTGGAGTTAAGTGACTAATTTAGGCTAAACGTAGTTTGGTGAAGTCAGGAGCTGCTCTCTCTCTTTCCTGCTGAAACGGCAGCTTAATATTCCAATGCTGCGTTAGAAATAAACGTCAAAATCGACGTACTATTAAACGTCTCCTGTCTGTTTGTCTGTTTGTAGCCTCCCGTTAGGCCGAAGGGTGCGTCGTAGTGTGAAGACTTTTTTTTTAATATTTTTTTTATTATTAGATATCCGTTTGTACATGTAAACAAAGAAAAAGTTCAAGTTAAATGCCATTCAACTTAATACAATCATTTTAAATTTGTAGACCTTCTTCACTCCGTATGTCCAAGTTTAACTATAAGCCAACTACATTTTACAAATTTTAAATTTCACTTCTTTTCAGATCAGTCCATTGGACATCAAACAAACAAGTCATCTTATTAAAATTAATAATTTTCATGTCAATATACCCATCCCTTCAACAAGTACATTCTTAGTCTATTTAATATATATCTTCCATTAATCGATAGATATATATTTGTACATGTAAACAGGGGGAAATTCAAGTTAACTGCTATCCAACTTAATACAATTGATTTAAATTTGTAAACATTCTTCACTCCGTATGTCCAGATTTAACTATAAGCCAGATACATTTCTTTGATTGGTGTTTCTCTTGTATGTAGTCTATCCACTGTTTCCAGTCTATCATATATTGTTCATTTGACCGATCCTTCAAATATGCCGATATTTTAGCCATTTCTGCCAAATTTATTACTTTCAAAGTCCATTCTTCAATAGGTGGTATTTCTGGCTTCTTCCAGTGACTTTTGAGTTCAAGGGGGCCTCACATCTCTTAGCTTGGAGAAGGCACACAAAATGTGGGACCCGTTACTCCATTCAAAGTTCAGAGGTCTTCACACCAGTTGTATTCGCAAAATTGGAACCGCTGAAGTGCTGTCATGCCAGCCAAGGGGAGGAGATGGTGATTTCTGAAGCTCCCTGGCAGCTTCCCTCAAGCAAAGGCAATGGGGATGCCAGCGGGAAGTGGGAAGTTGCTCCCGCTTCCAGGGCTTTTGTGCCCACCAATGGTCATTCTCTTCTCTCTCCCTCCCCCTCCCTTCCTCTCCTTTCCTCCCCTCCTTCCCTCTCCCTCTCTCCCTCTCATCTGTCTTCTCCCACTCCCACTCCTTCTCCCCTCCCCCTTCCCTTCTCCATATTTCCCTCTCCTCTCTGTTCCCTTCTTCTGTCCATTTCCCTCTCCTCTACCTCTCTCCTCGCCCACTCCCTCTCCCATACTCCCTTTCCCCATTTCCCTATTTCTCCTTCCCTCTCCCTGCTCCTCTTCCCCTCTCCTGTCTCCTCCCTTCCCCTCTCCTCCTCTCTTCTCCCCTCCCCTCTCCCTCTCCTCTCCTCTCTTTTCCTGTCTCCTTTTCCTCTCCCGCTCTTCCTCTCCTCTCCTCTCCTCTCCTCTCCCCTTTTCCTGTCTCTTCCCCTCCCTTCTCCCACTCCCTCCTCCTCTCCCTCCCTCCCTCTCCTCCCTTTTCCTTGTCTTCCCCTCCCCTCTCCCTCTCCCCCTCGGCAGCCAAATGTTTTCTGCTTGTTTTTTCTTTCCTCTCCTTCTCCCAAAGCCTGCCCCTCTCTTTGTTGTTTCTCTACACACATCTGATGCTGATCAAAGCCGAAGCCCTTGCCATCCGTGTGCTAGACAAACACCACAGCCTGAGAGGACGGCACACACAAACACACACACACACACACACACACACACACACACACAGCCTTTGAAGTCCGGCCCTTTGAGGAGAGGGGAGCTGAGATTTTTGGATGGTTGTGAAGGGATCTGATTTTATCTGTTGATCTCTCTCTCTCTCTCTCTCTCTCTCTCTCTCTCTCTCTCTCTCTCTCTCTCTCTCTCTCTCTCTCTCTCTCTCTCTCTCTCTCTCTCTCTCTCTTTCACGCTTTTTCTCTGTTTTCCTCTCTCCTCTCTCTCTCCTCCTCTCTTCACTCTCTCTTTTCACCCCCCTCTGTAAAACTCTCTCTCTCTTTTCCTCTCTCTCAATCTCTCATTCTCTGTCTCTTTTTACCCCCCCCCAACTCTCCTTTTCTTGACCCTGTTGCTGCCATTTCCAAGCCAAGCCTCCTGGACCAGAAAAATCTGTTTGAAATGCACGGAGAAGGACCATTTTCCCCTCCAGATACGGCCTTTGCACATGTTCAAAGCAGAGAGAAACAATTAAACGGTCCTCTGTTGGTTCTCTGAAGGAGGATGAAGGCAGAGCCGAATCAAATGGCAGGACCTGCTGGAAGGATCCCCAAAAAAGAAGGAGAGTTACACTTAGCAGGCAGCGGGACCCCTCCTGACAGACCTGATTTAAAAAGACACAAAAAAATATGTCCCTGCTCTCCTGAGGTCCTGGAGAAAATGTGTCGGTGGAAAACCAAAGCCTTCCCATTACCCCAAATCCTTCTCCTTCTCCTTCTCCTTCTCCTTCTCCTCCTCCCTCCTCCTTCTCCTTCTCCTTCTCCTCCTCCTCCTCCTCCTCCTCCTCCTCCTCCTCCTCCTCCTCCTCCTCCTCCTCTTCTTCTTCTTCTTCTTCTTCTTCTTCTTCTTCTTCTTCTTCTTCTTCTTCTTCTTCCTCCTCCTCCTCCTCCTCCTCCTCCTCCTCCTCTCCACAAATCCCTCTTCCTTCTAGCACTGATGATGTTACCTAGTTGGGTCCTGAAATGTCTGCAAGAAAACCCCCAAGCTCCGAGAGCACCCAGGACCCCAAAGTCACTGTCTCTTCCTCCTCCTCCTCCTCCTCCTCCTCTTCCCTGCAAACCCCCTCCCTTTTAGCACTAAAATACCTAGCTGGGTCCTGAAATATTTGCAAGAAAACCATGCTCAGAGAGCACCAAGGGCCACACAATCCTTTTCTCCTTCTCCTCTTTCCCTTTTGCTCCTCATTCCCTCTTCATGTCTCTCCTCCCACCCTCTCCCTCTCTCCCCCTCCCTTTTTTCTTTCCTCTCCTCTCCTCTCCTCCCCTCTTCTCTTCTCCTCCCCCCACTCTTCTCTTCTCTTCTCTTCTCTTCTCTTCTCTTCTCTTCTCTTCTCTTCTCTTCTCTTCTCTTCTCTTCTCTTCTCTCTCTTCTCTTCTCTTCTCTTCTCTTCTCTTCTCTTCTCTTCTCTCCTCTCCTCTCCTCTCCTCTCCTCTCCACTTCTCTCCCCACCCCACCCCTCTCCTCATTCCCTCCCCAATTTTCTCCCTCCCCCTCCTTTCTTTCCTCCCCTCCCCTCCCCACCTCCCTCCATCCTGCTTCCCTCCCCTTCCCCTGCTCTCCTCCCCTCTCTTTTCTTCCCTCCTTCCCTCCTCCATCTTTTAACCCCAGCCCCCTTCACCAAGCCAGCAAGTCCCCTGTGAATGCCCCACACTTAACGGATGGATGGGCACCCAGCAGCTGCCCAGCTCCCTATTCTGATAGGTGGCAAAGCAACCAGGTGAGAAGCCAGATGAAAGGGCTCCCTTGCGCCCACCCCCCCCCCCTGTGCCCAGGGCACCGTTGGGTTCAGGCACCCAGATTCGATCCTGGCACCTCCCTTTCTTCAAAGGAATTGTTTTCCTTCTCTCTTTTCCAAGCCCATCAATTTCACCCTTTTTCCCCCTGCACACAAACATCTGGTTTGGAATCCTTTGCCTGGAATCCAGGCGTGTAAACACAACCTTTTCCTTCTCCTGTCTTCAAACACTTCGAGATTTTCATAATAAAATTAAAACCCCCACATTTATTCAAAGGTCTCCCACCACCTCCTCCTCTCCCCCCGCCCCGCCCCGCCCCCCACCACCAAGGGGGAAATTTTTATGCTTTCATGTCTGAAATTAATCGATGCTGGAAACTTCGCTCCAGTCCATAAACACGTCAGAATCGAGGCACGGAACCGCGAAGGGGGAACAAAATAGCTGCAAAATTGTGAAATTCGACGGAGTCACTTGGAGGTTGACCCAAAACAACACAATTTCAGGAAACAGCTAAATGCAAAACTTGTCCTAAGTCAACCTCCCCGTATCTGTTGCCCTTCAGATGTTCTCTATTCAGTTTTAGCTACATTTTATTTTATTATTTGTAGCCCTTCACTTACACCAGTTCGTTTAGTGACCGTTCAAAGTTGCAACGGCAATGAAAAAAGAGATTTAGGACCGTTTTTCACACTTACGACCATTGGAGCCATCCCCGTGGTTATGCCATCAAAATTCAGACGCTTGAAAATTGACTCACAGTTATGACGGTTGCAACGCCCCCGGGTTACGTGATCCCCTTTTGTGACCTTCTGACCAGCAAAGTCAATGGGGGGAGCCCAGATTCACTTAACAACCGTGTGACTAAGTTAACAACAGCAATGATTCACTTAACAACCATGGCAAGAAATGTCATAAAACAGGGCAAAACTCACTTAACAACTGTCTTGCTTAGCAACAGAGATTTTGGGCTTAGCTGTGGTCATAAGTCCGAGGGCTATCTATATTTTATTTTATTTTATTTTATTTTATTTTATTTTATTTTATTTTATTTTATTTTATTTTATTTTATTTTATTTTATTTTATTTTATTTTATTTTATTTTATTTTATTTTATTTTATTTTTATTTTATTTTATTTTATTTTATTTTATTTTATTTTATTTTATTTTATTTTATTTTATTTTATTTTATTTTATTTTATTTTATTTTATTTTATTTTATTTTTTTTTTTTTATTTTATTTTATTTTATTTTATTTTATTTTATTTTATTTTATTTTATTTTATTTTATTTTATTTTATTTTATTTTATTTTATTTTATTTTTATTTTATTTTATTTTATTTTATTTTATTTTATTTTATTTTATTTTATTTTATTTTATTTTATTTTATTTTATTTTATTTTATTTTATTTTTATTTTATTTTATATTTTATTTTTTATTTTATTTTATTTTATTTTATTTTATTTTATTTTATTTTATTTTATTTTATTTTATTTTATTTTATTTTATTTTATTTTATTTTATTTTATTTATTTTATTTTATATTTTATTTTATTTTATTTTATTTTATTTTATTTTATTTTATTTTATTTTATTTTATTTTATTTTATTTTATTTTATTTTATTTTATTTTATTTTATTTTATTTTATTTTATTATTTATTTTTCCCTTTGGAAGAAGAAAGCAAAACAATCTTGCAATCTTTTTCTTGCACAACAATTTTCTCTCTTCCTGGAATGTCCCTTGTCTTTTCCAGTAGGCAGTCCTTGACTTACAACTGTTCGTTTAGTGATGAAAGTTGCAATGGCCCTGGAAAAAAGTCCATTTACAACTGGTCCTTGCACTTACGACTATCCCAGCATCCCCATAGTCAAAATTTTGGTCTTTTGCAACTGGCATGTATACAGTAAGTAATCCTCAAATTGCAACAGTCCATGTAGTGACTGTTTCGAAGTTACAACAGCACTGAAAAAAGTTTTTCACATTTACAACCACTGCAGCATCCCCGTGGTCATGTGACCTTAACTCAGGTGCTTGGAACTGGCATGTACTTATAGCTGTTGCAGCATCCTGGGATCAACTGGTTACCACTTGTGACCTTCCCAGCCAACTTCAGACAAGCAATGTCAACCAGAGAAGTTGGATTTGCTTAATGACCACTTGATGCACTAAACATCAAATTCATCAAATTCTCTTAGCGGCTGCCGTGATTCACTTAACAACAGTGGCAGAGCAGCTTGTAAAATGGGGGAAAACTCACTTAACAGCTGCCTTGCTTAGCAACCAGGTTCTGGTCGTAAGTCGAGGACTGCCTTTATTTATTTGCAGGTGGTCCTCAACTTATGACCAGTCACTTAGCAGCCATTCGAAGTTATGGCTATACTAGAAAAAAGGGGGTTAGCGACCCGAATCTGAAGTTCTAACCACCACTGCACTTTGACCATTGAGCAACACAGCCGAATTCGTGGCCTTTGGCAGCTTCCCGCAATGACATAAAAGTGTCTTATGAACAATTCGCCAAAAACGGATACAGGCAGTCCTCGACTTATGACCACAACTGAGCCCAAAATTTAAGTTGCTAAAAGTGAGACATTTGCTAAGTGAATGTCGCCCCATTTTACAACGTTTCTTGTCTCAGTTATTAAGTGCAGCAGGGACACGGTTGTTAAGCGAATCTGGCTTCCCCTATTGGCTTTGTTTGTCAGAAGGTCCCAAAAGGGGATCACATGACCCCCCCCGAGGATGCTGCGACTGTCATAAATATGAGTCAGTCGCCAAGCATCCCAATTCTGATCACCTGACTACGGGGAGGCTGCAACCGTTGTAAGCCCCTGGAGAAGAGCGGCTTATAAGTCTAATAAATAATAATAATAATAATAAGTGTGAAAAAAAGGTCATAAGCCACTTTATTTCAGTGACTTTGAACGGTCGCTAAATGAATGAGTCAAGGACCCCCTGTGCTTACTTCCAAGTTGCAGCACAAGAACACTCGTAGCAAGCAACGTGTTTGTACTTGTAACTGCCATCCCAAAGTTGCTTTTTTTTTTTTTTGTATTTCTTTATGTATATGTATTTACTTAATTTCTATAGCCACCCATCTCTGCAAAGGACTTTGGGCCGCTCACAATTCAAAGCACAGATTACAATTAAAACTTTAAAAACGAGGCAACTGGACTTTATTGTTTTCCTTTGAAGATGTGTTACTTCTCATCCCAGAAGCTTCCCCAGCTCTGACTGGGGAAATTTATTTTATTTATTTTATTTATTACTTAGATTTCTATGCCGCCCTCCACAACATAAATACTACATATAGAAATCTAATATATAAAAAACATTTGTAAAACCCGTCAATTAAAAGACTAGAAACAGTAGATAGACCATATATAAGAGAAACACCAATCAAATAAAATGTATCAGGCGTATAGTTGAGGCTTGACGTGAGGAGTGAAGAATGTTTACCAAATCAGACGTTTACAAAGACTAATACCTCATGTTGTATTTTTATGTTTTATGATGATTGCTTCTTAATATGATCTTATGTTTAATGTTGATTGCTTTAATATTGGAAAAGCGTACTGAATTTCTACCTCAGGTTATTGAATTTCTACCTCAGGATCTTTTGTTAGGGATCATAAAAGATTGCACTACTACTGAGACGAATTTACTTCTGAAGCTCGAAAGAACAATAAGTGATAGACTAGAAACAGCAGATAGAACATATATAAGAGAAACACCAATCAAATAAAATGTATCAGGCGTATAGTTGAGGCTTGACGTGAAGAGTGAGGAATGTTTACTAAACCAGACGTTTACAAAGTAATCCTTAGTGTTGTATTGCAGGTTATATGATGATTGCTTCTTAATACGATCTTACCGGTAAGTTTAATGTTGATTGTTTTAATAAAAGAATTTTTTACAAAAAAAAAAAGACCAATCATCCAAAACAAACATACAAACATACATACACTGGCTGGGGCCAGGTGTCAACTGCCCCAGGCCTGTCGGCAAAGATGGGTCTTAAGTAATTTGGGAAAGACGGAGAGGGTGGGGGCAATACGGATCTCCGGGGGGAG
>JARGCV010000834.1:17500-125000 GCA_034064705.1 Bothrops alternatus | reverse complement strand
ATATATATATATAAAATCTATCTATATATAAAATCTATCATCTATCAATCATGTAACTATCATCTCTATCATTTTTCCATCTCTCTCTTATATAGTATCTATCAATCATCTGTCTGTCTATCTATCTATCTATCTATCTATCTATCTATCTATCTACTGCATCTATCTATCTATTATAAGTATATTATCTATCTATCTAATAATTATATTATCTATCATCTAAATCTATCTATCATCTATCTATTATCTATATCTATCAATCATTATTATCTCTTTATCATCACTCTCTCTCTCTCTATCTCTATATCAATCATTATCTGTCTATCATCTCTCTCTCTCTATCTATCTCTATCTATCTATCTATCTATCTAATCTATCATCTATCAATCATGTAACTATCATCTCTATCATTTTTCCATCTCTATCTATATAGTATCTATCAATCATCTATCTATCTATCTATCTATCTATCTATTTATCTATCTATCTATCTATCTATCTATATCTTATAATTATATTATCTATCTAATAATTATAGCATCTATCATCTATCTATCATCTATCTAAATCTATCTATCATCTATCAATCATTATTATCTATCATCTCTCTCTCTCTCTCTCTCTCTCTCATCTATCTATCATTATCATCTGTATCATATCTCTCTCTCTCTATCCATCTATCTATCTTTCAATCTATCTCTATCATCTATCAATCATTATCATCTTTCTACCATCTGTCTATCACTATATATCATCTCTCTCTCTCTCTTTAAAATTCATGGACTGCCCAACTTACCACAAGGTTACTCTTGGAAATAAACACCATTTTCCAAGTGCCTAGCATTCTGATCCCATGTCCGTGCGAATGCTGCCACACTCTGTAAGTGCGAGGATTGGTCGTAAGTCCCTTCTCTCAGTGTGATTGTCACTTCAAGCGGTCGCTAAACAAACTGTTGTAAGTCAAGGACAATCTGTCAAGAGAACCAGGCCATGTGGAGGAGCTGCCGAGCATGGAAAATCAATTTTTTTCTGCTAAAGCAGCGCAAAGTAGAAAAAAGCCGACGGAGCAGAGCGACTGGGAAGCCCCAGGCGAAAATTCCCGGTCTTTTGATCTGGTTTTTCAAACAACGTCAAATCGGCTGCAGAAAAACACCCAAGCGAGGAGAATATTCAGCTGGCTTAAAATAAGCCTTGCGGTCAGCCATGATTACAGACGGTGAAAAATTAGATCTAGGCGTGAGAGCGTGTGCACGTCTGGTTTTTCAACCCAAAGTATTCGCCCCTGGGAAAAAAAGACGGAGAGAGAGAGAGAGAGAGAGAAAAAAAATATGGAACCATCGGGAAGCAAATTACAAAGTCATCTTACGTCCAAAACCAACTTCCAGATTTGGGACTCGGTTCCCCGTCGTTTTCACCCCAACCCCAAACCACGGGGAGGAATTGGCGGTCCAGAATGGCAGATGAGCCGTAGGAGGGCTCCACCTTGTGCAGAAGAAGCCCCGCCCACTCTCCCTGGGACAGGTGCTTACCTTGAGGTGCACACATTGGTTATGGATAGAGGTTTCCATGGGGACGTCTCCCCTTATCCTTTCCAGTTCAAGAACCTGAAAAAAGAGGAAGATCTGGAGAAGGTCAACTTGGTTGGAGATGGAAGGTGGACACGAAGGAAGGGAGGACGTGGAGGCAAGTAGGAGATGGAAGTCAAGAAGTCTATCTTATCTCCACAGGGATGGTGTTCCACAGGGAGGGAGCCAGCATGGGAAAGGCCCTTCTTCTTTGTCGCACCAGGTGGACCTCCTTAAGAGAGGAGACACAGGACACACTCTCCCTCTCTGATCTGGTGGGTCGGGTGGATGTAACCAAGATGAGAGTTCCATCACTGGAGATGTTTTTTTTTTTTTTTGGTTTTTTTTTTTTTTTGGTTTTTTTTTTTTATTAATTATTTTTATTAAATTTTATAAAGTTTTAACAAATATTAACACAAAAATATAATAACTCAACTGATAACAGAGAAATAACAAATTTAACAAGCAATACAAATAGCTGCTCGGAACCCCCCCCACCACATCCTCCCATAACCTAACCCCTAACCTCCAAACCACCTTCCTCGCCATCCAATGCGGTGTAAAGTTTTCCCGAGCACCTTAGAAAAAAAAAGAAGAAAAAATCTATTCCCTTAATATCCCCAACTACAGTTGAGAAACATAATCTATTACTTATTATCTCCCTCCCCCCTCCCCCCCAGGCTTCCCGGAGTGAATACAGAGTAAAAAAAAAAGCAAGAAACCCCGCTAATCTACTATTTAGTAACTATTTATCTATATATCATATCTAATTCTTTCAATTGATATTTCTTTTGCATATAATCAATCCATTTTTTCCAATCCATCAAAAATATTTCATTTGAGTGGTTCTTCAGGTAGGCTGATATCTTAGCCATCTCAACCAGATGGGTAACTTTTAATGTCCATTCTTCAATAGATGGTATTTCAGATGACTTCCAATATTGACCCACCAACAGTCTTGCGGCCGTAGTCAAGTTCAAAATCAACTTAGTCTCTGTGGTGGAACAATCCTTTGTTATACCCAACAAAAATAACTGTGGTACAAACTCAATACGCTTTTTCAAAATATTTTGAAGAATCCACCATATTTTTATCCAAAAAGCCTTAATTTTTTTACATGTCCACCAAATGTGAAAATAAGTTGCATCCAAAGATTCGCATCTCCAACATTTGGGTTTCAAATTTGGATACATAAGCGACAATTTTTTTGGGTCTAAATGCCATCTATAAAACATTTTATAAAAATTCTCTCTTAAATGCTGAGCTTGTGTAAACTTAACATTTTTCACCCATATTCTTTTCCAAGTTTCCATCCTAATTGAATGTCCAAAATTCCCTTCCCACTTGATCATACAGTCTTTAACTAATTCCTTTTCAGAATCAATTTCAATTAAAGCGTCATATATTCTTTTAATATGCATCGCTCTTTGGTCTCTAATCTGTATAATCAATTTTTCATCCTTTAAAGAAAAACCCATCTTAACATCTTTTTGCCATCTGGCTTGAAGTTGTGCATGATGATACCAATTATGAGCTATACCTTCCTCCCTTAATCTGTCTAGTGATTTCAATTCTAAGCTATTCCCATCTTTATTCAAGAGTTTATCATAGGGCTCCACGTCTTGAATTTGTTGTATACCCACACTCTGTATTGCATGTCTGGGAACAGTCCATAAAGGAATTTTACCATTTAATTTATAATAATACTTTTTCCAGACACGCATCACAGAGTTTCTTAATATATGCTCTTTAAAACCCCTATCCAATTTTTTATCATAAACTAAATAGGCGTGAAACCCATACACTAACCCATATCCTTCTATATTCAGTATTCTTTCATTTGTTAAATTAATCCAATCACTTATTGCCACTAGAACTGCTGCATACTGGAGATGTTGAAGAAAAGATTGGGTATTCATTTCTCCAGGATGGTATAAGGATTCCTGGCTTGGGCAGAGAGTTGAAGATCTCCAAGTTTCCCTCCAGCTATAGGACTCTATGTATCCATGTATCTTCTGGAGCAGGACATCAGAACATCTGAAGGTCAACTTGATGGGAGGTTGAAGGCAGACACAAAGGAAGAGAAAATGTGGAGACAAGAAGGGTTATCTGCAGGAGATGGTTAATGAAGTCAAACCTATCTTATCTGTTGTTCCACAGGAAGCAAACCATCATGGAGAAAGTCCTTGGACCCACCAGATGGACCTCCTTAAGGGAGGGGACCCATAACATCTCCTGCCTCCCAGGTCTGGAGGGTCAAGTGGATGTACCTGGGAAAAGATGGTCCTTCAAATAAGAGGGAGGAACCACCCTGGAGAAGGCTCTTCTTGGTCCCACCAGGTGGACCACCTTAAGAGAGGAGAACCTCAACATATTCTCCCTCTCTGATCTGCTAGGTCGGGTGGACGTAATTAGGAAAAGATGGGCGCTCCATTGCTGGAGGATTTCAAGAAATGATTGGACATTAATTTGTCTGGGAGATTAGAAGGACTCCTGCCGTATGTAGGGAGTTAGACTAGATGATCTCCATGGTTCCTTCCAACCGTATGTTTCTATGTATCTATTTATTTGATGAAGTATTTGTGCTGTCCTCAGACAAGCAAGGTCTATGAGGAGGCTGGATTCATTTAATGACCGTGTGATTCACATAACTGCAGTGAGCTAAAAATAGTTGTAAAACTGAGCCTGTCTCACTTAACAACCGTCCTGCTTAGCAATGGAAGTTCTGATCCTAATCATGATTGTAAGGCAAAAATCATGCATTTGGAGTGCATAAAGAATACATGTAGTCTTCAACGTATCGCAGTTTGTTTAGTGACGGCTGAAAAAAAGACCGTTTTTCACACTTACGACCATTGCAGCGTCTCTCGTGGTCACGTGATCCAAAATTCAGACGCTTGGCAACCGATTCGTATTTATGACGGTTGCAGCGCCCGGGGGGGGTGTCACCTGATCTCCTTTTGTGACTTTCTGACCAGCCAAGTCAAGGGGGAATCGCACTTAGCGACCGTGTGATTCACGTAACAATCGCAGTGATTCATTTAACTACCGTGGCGAGGTAGGTCATAAAACGGAGCAAAAGTCACTAAACAGGGTTTAGTTGCTCATTTTCCCCCCCCCACCTCTTTTTTTTTTTGGCTTAATTAGACTTTTTTTTAATGTAAAAATTCCTTTATTAAAACATTCAGCATTGTACATAAAATCTTTGTATGCATCCAACATCATAGCATCTGGTATACAACCCTACGTATTATTCTTTGGAAACGTCTGGTTTGGTAAACATTTTTCACTCCTCGCTTCAATCCTCTATTATACACCCGTTACATTTTTTATTCTCTATGATCCCTGATAATAGGTCTTGAGGTAGTAGTTAAACATTAAATATAAGATCATATTAATAATCAATCCTCAGAGAACACAGCATATAACACTAGGTATTAATCTTTGTAAACGCTTGGTTTGGTACATATTCTTTACTCCTCACTTCCAGTCTCAACTATATGTCTGTTGTATTTTATCTTTTCTTTTATGATCCCTAGCAAAAGATCCTGAGCTAGAGATTCAATAACCTGGGGTAAAGATTCAGTCTGCTTTTTCATTATTAAAGTAATCAACATTAAGCATAGGATCATATTAAGAAGCAGTCATATTAAGAAGCGATCATCGTAGAACAAAGCTGAAAAAGTGACCTTGAGAAAAGTGACCAGTCCTTTTTATTCAAGTGTCCTTCTGCCTGGGCTGGCGTGGCCAGAGAGGAGGGAACGGTGTGATCTGCAGATCCTTTGGGGAGATCTTCAGGGATCAAGGAAGATTAAAGGCTGGGGAGAAACTCAACGTTCTCATTTCCGTGTGTGCAGCCCAGACAACAGCTGCACACACGGAGACAGGGCTGAAGGGCGGAGTTGTGTCGTTGCGTAGTTTTCTGCTTGCAAAATGCCTGAAGGATTTTCTTCAGGATCAACTTTCTTTCCAAGTACGAGAGCCACGGAGAGGCAGTCCTCGGGTTATGACTGCCGCCGGGACCAGTTTCTAAACAAAGCAGTCGTTTATGACCTTTCCCGCCATGTTTGTTAAGCGAATCATATTGCAGTGGTTAAGTGAACCACAGAAGTCGTTAAGCGAATCAGAGCGCCACCCGTTGGCTTTGCTTGCTGGAAGCCAACTCGGAAGGTCTGAAATAGTGATCCCAGGCTGGTTGCCAAGTGCCTGAATATTGATCACGTGGGGGAATGCTGCAATGGTCATAAGTGCGAGGACTGGGCAAAAGTCCCCTTTTTCAATGCCTTTGTAACCTGGAATGCTGGCTAAGCAAATGATTCTAAGAGGGGGACCCCCTGTCCTGCAGTTGCAATGCAAACTCCGCCCCTTGTGTGTGTGTGTGTGTGTGTGTGTGTGTGTTTGTGATGTTATAGTACCTGTACATCGGGGGCGGGGCTTGAATTGTAAGAGCAGGATATTGTTTTCATGTTCTGCTCCTGTTTATATTTCTGCAAATAATGTCGTATTCATTTTAATGGGGGAACGAGACCAGCCAAACACAGGTAGTCCTCGAATTACGACCACGGCCAAGCCCAACATTTCCATCGTTAAGGGAGACGTTTGTGAAGCGAGTTTTGCACCCTTTCACGACCTTTCTTTTCCTCAGTTACTAAGTGAGTCGCTGTGGCTGGTAACTTAGCAACACGGTTGTTAAGTGAATCCCTGCAGCTGTTTAGTCTAGGGCTTTTCAACCTTTTCACCCATTGAACCACTTTTAGGATAGGGCAACATCCGAGTATCACCAGTTGCCTAGCAAGGGGTCAAAAACTTGATGGCCAAACAAAAACCAAAAAAAAGGAAAAAAGTGATAAAGTACAGGTAGTCCTCGACTTACAACAGTTCGCTTAGTGACTGTTCGAAGTTACAATGGCACTGAACAAAGTTCCCCCCAAGCCACAGCCAAGCAAGACACCTGCCTGCCCACCTGGCCACGCTCTTCCTCCTGTCCGAGGTTTTCATTGTTGTGAGCATTTCTGTTGGGGATTGGCAGTGGGGGTGGGGTGGGGGGGTGTTTGGTTTTTATTACCCCCTGTCTGCTGGGTGGTTGCAGCAGGTTTTGGTCCCTTCACATGACCCTGGGACACTGTGACCGTCATAAATAGGAATCAGTGGCCAAGCATCTGAATGTAAATCACAAGACCCTGGAGAGGCTGCAACATTCCGGTTGATCGGCACTTCTTCTGGGCTCAGCAGAAGCACCAGGATCAGTGCTGCTTTCCAGCTGGATCCTGGCGCTGATCCTGGCGCTTCCGCTGAGCCCTGACAGCCCTGCAGCTCCAGCTGTCTCTCGCTCAGGTTTGTGCGGTGCTGCCACCAGTTCAGCTCCTTCCCCTCCCCTGCTACCACTTTTCTAGGATGGTCACGTACCCCCTGCCAGGGGCCCATGGACCACAGGTGGTACCCCTACCGCTGGTTGAAAAGCCCTGGTTTAGTTAGCGACACGGTTGTTAAGTGAATCTGGCTTCCCCATTGACTTTGCTCGTGAGAAGGTCTCAAAACGGGATCACGTGACCCCGAGAGACCGCCACCGTCATAAATGTGAGCCAGTTGCCCAGCGTCTGGATTTTGATCACGTGATCATGAAGGGGGATGTTGCAACGGTCGTAAGTGTGAAAAACAGTCACTTTTTTCATTGCCATTGTAACTTAGAACAGTCACTAAATGAACTACCTGTATTTTAATGGGAAATGAGACACGTCAATTCATTGGATGTAATTTTATTTTTGAATCTCCTCCATGAAAGTACATCCATAATATTATACATACATATACATATACATATACATACATATACATATACATATATGTGTGTCAAGTGGTTATTTTTTTAGATTGCACCCTGTAAACCCAAATATGGGAGGAAGAAATCATTCTTTCCTTTGCTTGTTTCAGCTCAACCCAGAGCCATCTGCAAGCACAAATATATATATGTTTTTTTAAAATTGTTAACAAAGAAATAAGGGACTTCTGAGATAGCTATTTCGAGTTATTTAACTCTCTTCAGTCAGAACTCACCCTTTCCGGGATTCGAACCTGGGCAGTCTGCAGTGTCCTGATCCAGATTCACTTAACAACTGTGTAACCTATTTAACAACTGCAGGGATTCACTTAACAACCATATTACTCACTTAACAACTGCAGGGATTCGTTGAACAACCGCGGCAAAATTGGTCATAAAGTGAGGCATGACTCGCTTAATAACTGACTTGTTTAGCAACGGAAATTGGGATCCCAGTTGTGGACGATCTGCATGAACATTTCAAATCAGGAAAAAAAGGCTGTTTTTGTAAAATATCATGAAATGTGTGCCAGAGAGAAACACGTTGTGTCATTTTTATTATTATTTTTTGATTAAAGGAAAGAAAAAAAAAAGTGCCAGTCCCAAACGGGATAAATTCCACGTATCTTAAATTTAGCCCTTAAATATTTAGGATTGCTTTTTCCAATACCTCAAAAGGATTAGTGTAGGAATTTCCCACAACCCAAATTCCTGAAACATACTCAAGTAGAACATTTTGGGAGCGTAACTCAGCCTCGTGATCCCTTCTTTAATTTGAAGAGATCTCCATATAAAGTTTCAGAAAGACACCCGTAATTTGGATTATCGAATTGTATTGTTCACAACCCCTTACATTTCCCCCCCCATTTGCACAGGATTCACTAAGCAACTGGTCGTAAGTCAAGGAATAATAATAGCAGTAATAATAGTAATAGTAATAATAATAATAATAATAATAATAGTAATAGTAATAATAATAATAGTAATAGTAATAGTAATAATAATAGTAGTACTAATAATAATAATAATAATAATAATAATAATAATAATAATAATAATAATAATAATAAAAATGGAGGTCATCTATCCCAACCCCCTGCTCAGGCAGGAAACCTTATATCATTTCAGACAAGTGGCTTTCAATCTTGCTCAAAAACCCTGCAGTTTGAAGTGTGTGTGTGTGTGTGTGGGAGGGTGTCTTTGTGCACATGGCTGAGATGGAACAAAGTCACCATGTTGTGACAAGGTTAAGTCTTGTGCTTGTTAACCCCGAGGAGCTAATCCCCCGGAGATTGTGCTGTGTCGCACACTGCTTTCCTCGCCGCCTAAAAATTTGCACACTTGTTTTGATAGAGGCTTAGCTGCAACGCTTTGGGGTTAAGTCGTGTGACATCACTGCCGTTCTATTTCCGACAAGCACACACACAAACATGTTGTGTTGGGGTTTGTTTGTTTTTTGCTGACCGGGATGGGTGGGTAGGAAGATGGAAAATCTGATCACTCTCGGCTTCACACATTTGCCAGGCAGTTGTAGCAGTGGACTTAGCTGATTGTAAAGTGTCTCTTTTTAGTGGACAGGAATAGAATATAAAATCATAAAGCTGGAAGGGACCTTGGAGGTCATCTAGTCCAACCCGCCCTGCAGGAGCAGGAGATCTTGTACCATCCAGGTCAAATGCTGGTCCAGGCTATTTAAAAAAAAACACAAACAAACAGATGGGGAAGAACAGCTCTGAGTTAACCATAATTTGGCAAGTTATCCAGGTCATTTGGGACTTATAGATTGTCCTCAAGTTACAAGCATTCATTTAGTGACTGGTTGAAGTTAAAATGGCACTGAAAAAAGTGACTTATGTCCGTTTTTCAGACTTACGACCATCTCAGCCTCCCTGTGGTCATGTGAACAACTCACTTAGCAACTGTCTTCCTTAGCGATCAAAATTTTGGGCTCAGTCGTGGTTGTAGGTCGAGGACTTACCTGTATTGGACACCATAGGCCAGCGGTTCTCAACCTATGGATCGCGACCCCATTTGGGGTCGAACGACTGTTTCGCGGGGGTCGCCGGACACCGCGGTCCGCCATTTTGTTTTTGTTTTTTTGTTTGTTTTTTTGTCGCGCGTGCGCCGCACATGCGCGGTTCAGGCCGTTGCGGTCCGCCATTTTTTTTGTCGTGCGTGCCGCGCATGCGTGGATCAGCCCGACACGCACGCGCTGCGCATGCGTGGATCGGCCCGACGCAGTCCGCCATTTTGTTTTTTTTTTGTTGCGTGCGCCGCGCATGCGTGGATCGGCCCGATGCGTGCGCACCGCGCATGCGTGGATCGACCTGTCGCGGTCCACCATATTTTTTCCGTCGTGCGCGCGCCACGCACGCACAGATCAGCCCGACGCGCGCGCCGCACATGGGCGGAGCAAGTCGGGTCTCAACCTGAAAAAGGTTGAGAACCACTGCCATAGGCCTTTCCGGTTGCTGCAAGACCAGGACATATAATCCTACGACGCCCCATGGATTTATTAAATTTGCAGCAATTCTCGGCAGCTTGCAGAATAAATGATGTTGGAAGCAAGATTTGAACCCAGCTCTCTTCATGACACATGACCATATATTGGGTTGTCGTCAAACCATGCCACATCTATGGCCGTTTGCGGTGACCTCCCACAGTCACGTCACCACAACAGATAACATTTTTGCCAGAAACTGCCTTGTGGTGAACGAGTCCGTTTAATGACTGTGGTGTTTGCTTAATGACCATGCAAAAAAAAAATCACAAAATCAGGTCTGAACGCTTGGCGACCCGCTTTCCGACCGTCACACCTTATGACCATCACTGTACAGCTCAAAGATGGTCATTAACTTGAGGACTACGTTTATTATAAAATATTAATCTGCTGATGGTGGCACTTTGATCGTTGATTTAAGGCAGATTGATGGGCAGATGGAACAGGGGAAATTTTGTACTTGGGGGGGGAGATTTTGAGAAATCCTCTTTTTAGCCAGGTTGGACTCTGCCCTGAGTGGTTTTACAGGTAGTCCTCGAATTACGACCACAACTGATTGCCAAATTTACACCGTTAAGCAAGACAGTTGTTGGAAACTAATCAAGGAGGGAAGCAACCTGGAATTAAGGAGAAACTTCCTAACAGGGACAGAAATTAACCAGTGGAACCGCCTGCCACCAGAAGTTGTGGGTGCTCCATCACTGGAGGTCTTTAAAAAGAGGCTGGACAGCCACTTGTCTGGCATAGGTTCTCCTGCTTGAGTGGGGGGGGGGCGGGGCTGGACTAGAAGACCTCCAAGGTCTCTTCCAGCTCTATTTTATTCTATAAAAGTGAGATTTGTCCCATTTTATGATCTTTCTTGCTGCGGTGGCTAAGCAAATCCCTGCAGTTGTTAAGTGAGTCACCCAGTTATTAAGTGAATCTGGCTTCCTGCTTGTCATAAGGTCGCCAAAGGGGATCAGCTGACCCGGAGACACTGCAACCGTCGTAAATATGAGTCAGTTGCCAAGTGTCCGAACTTTGATCACGTGGCCGTGGGGATGCTGCAACGGTCGTTAAGTGTGAAAAACCGTCCCTAAGTCACTTTTTCCAGTTCTGTTGTAACTTTGGTCACTAAATGAATGGCATTAAGTCAAGGCCTAGCTGCAAATCAGTTGTTCGTTGGCTTTAACAGAATAACAGAATAAAACAGCTGGGAGGGACCTTGGAGGTCTTCTAGTCCAGCCCCCTGCTCCAGCAAGAGACCCTCCTCCTCCTCCTCCTCCTCCTCCTCCTCCTCCTCCTCCTCCTCCTCCTCCTCCTCCTCCTAATAGCAGAATAGCAGAGCTGAAGGGACCTTGGTCGTCTAGTCCAGCTCTCTATTCAAGCAGGAAGCCCTGTTCCATTTCAGACAAATGACTAACCTCTTCTTGAGGACCTCCAGTGGTGGAGGTCATCTAGTCCAGGGCTTTTCAACCAGTGGTACGGGTACCCCCTGTGGTCCATGGGCCCCTGGCAGGGGGTACGCGACCATCCTAGAAAAGTGGCAGTGGGGGAGGGGAATGAGCTGAACCGGTGGCAGCACCGCACAAGCCTGAGCCAGAGACGGCTGGAGCTGCAGGGCTGTCAGGGCTCAGCGGAAGCGCCAGGATCAGCACCTGGATCCAGCTGGAGCTCAGCACTGATCCTGGCGCTTCTGCTGAGCCCAGAAGAAGCGCCGATCAGCTGGAATGTTGCAGCCTCTCCAGGGTCTTGTGATTTACATTCAGATGCTTGGCAACGGATTCATATTTATGACGGTCACAGTGTCCCAGGGTCATGTGAAGTGACCAATACCTGCTGCAACCACCCAGCAGACGGGGGGGGAATAAAAACCAAACACCCCCCCACCCCACCCCCACTGCCAATCCTCAACAGAAATGCTCACAACAATGGAAACCTCGGACAAGAGGAAGAGCACCGCTAGGTGGGCAGGTGTCTTGCTTGGCTGTGCCTTGGGGGGCACTTTTTTCAGTGCCGTTGTAACTTCAAATAAACACTAAGCAAACTGTTGTAAGTCGAGGACTACCTGTACTTTATCACTTTTTTCCTCTTTTTTTTTTTTTTTGGCCATCAAGTTTTTGAGCCCTTGCTAGGCGACGGGTGGTCCTCGGATGTTGTCATATCCTAAAAGTGGTACAACGGGTGGAAAGGTTGAAAAGCCCTGGTCTAGTCCAACCCCCTGCCCAGGCAGGCAACCCTCCACCATTCCAGGCAACGGTGCCCCAGTCTCTTCTTTATTCAAATCCTATTTGCCCCCCTCCCAAGAAAACAACTCTTGTCTCTCCTTCCCACAGTCTGGGTTTCCCTCTTGACCCTAAGCCAAACGTGGTTGGGCCGCAACTGCGGGCGACGGGACAGAGATCTCCCACCCTCCGCCCCTCTGAAGTATGCGCATTGTCAGTTATTAAAGAGGGAGTAACACACACCCATTGTCGGCCAGTGAGCTCATGCGTTCCTTGGGTTCTCCAACAAAAGCAATTAATTAAATCGCTCTGCCGTTTCTGCTCCACCTCAAAATCCAGTTTCCCGTGGCGCTATCTTAGAAGACGGTTTCTTGAGGTTGTCTGGGATGACCACGGCGGCAAGGTGGGGAGCGTGCACACCCCACAGTGGAAGAGGGGAAAAATGTCCGTGGTCAGTGAGGAGGATGGTCCTCCTGCTCCTAGCGGAAACCACACCACAATGCTTTGCCGACGGGATGGAAACAGGGTGGAAATGTGACGGAACCACAGAAAAAGGGCATTGTGATGGTGTGTGCTGTGCACTTGGCCGCAGGGTCTAAGAGCAAGAAATGTCTGCTGGTAACGAAGATGGATGGAGCCAGAGGTGGGGGGGGTGGATGTGGGGGGGGGTGGAGGGAATTTGTCTCGGGGTTGGGGCTGGCTTGGAGTCAGGGCAGTGACTCACTGCCGATTTACGTCCAGTCTGGGCGAAGGAGTAAAAGAGAAATGGAGGAATAAGGAGAAGGGAGGGAAGGAGGAGGTAAAAGAAAAAAGAAAGAGAAGAAAAGAGAAGAAAGGAAAAAAAAGGAAGGAAGGAAGAAGTAGAGGGAGGGAGGGAAGGAAGGGAGAGAGGGGAAGGAGGGAGGGAGGGGAGAGGAAAGTAGAGGAGATGAGAGAAGGGAGGGAGGGAGAGAGGGGAGAGGAGGGGAGGGGAGGGAAGAGGAGAGGAGGGGAAGGGGAAGGGGAGGGGAGAAGGAAGGAAGGAAAAGGAAGAAATAAAAAGAAAGAAGAAAAAGAGGGAGCAAAATAGAAAAAAGAAAGGAAGGAGGGAGGGAGGAAAAGAGAAGGAAGGAAGGAAGGAAGGAAGGAAGGAAGGAAGGAAGGAAGGAAGGAAGGAAGGAAGGAAGGAAGGAAGGAAGGAAGGAAGGACAACTCTGACTGGCAGACCTACAGCTTGTCCTCCAGGAACTGTTCTTCATTTTGGAAAGTTAGAGTATTAGTTTCTAAACTAGTGTTTCTCAAGTGAAGCAAATTTAAGATGCGAGGACTTCAACTCCCAGAATTCCATCCATCTATCTATCTATCTATCTATCTATCTATCTATCTATCTATCTATCTATCTATCTATCTATCTATCTATCTATCCATCCATCCATCCATCCATCCATCCATCCATCTATCCATCCATCCATCCATCCATCCATCCATTTATCCCTCCCCCTCTCTCTCACACACAAGCACACATAGACACACTATGTGCTAAAAGTTGACACAATTTTAATGGTACATAGCCAAACACCTTACATCAGTTGGGTGATTAGACCAACATCAACCTCGGTTTTACTTAGTACCCTTTGAGTCTTGGTACTCTTATAAGTGACATGGATGGATGGATGGATGGATGGATGATTGGATGGATGGATGGGTGGGTAGATAGATGGATAGATAGATGAGTGATTGGATAGATGGATGGATGGATGATTGGTGGAAGGATGGATGTGTGGATGGATGGATAGATAGATGAATGATTGGATGAATGGATGATTGAATGGATGGATGGCCAGATGGATAAATGAATGTTTGAATAGATGGATGGATGGATGGATGGATAGGATGATTGGTTGGATGGATGGATGACTGGATGGATGGATGGATGATTGGATGGATGGATGGATGGATGATTGGTTGGATGGATGGATGATTGGATGGATGATGGATGGATGATTGAATGGATGGATGGATAAGAAAGTAAAGAATTCTGGGAATTGAAATCCACAAGTCTTAAAATCACCAAAATTGGACATCTATGAGATAGAGGAATTCTACTGGGGGCAATTGGAATAGAATAGAATAGAATAAAGAATGGAATAGAATAGAATAGAATAGAATAGAATAGAATAGAATAGAATAGAATAGAATAGAATAGAATAGAATAGAATAGAATAGAAAAAATGGAATGGAATAGAATAGAATAGAATAGAATAGAATAGAATAGAATAGAATAGAATAGAATAGAATAGAATAGAATAGAATAGAATAGAATAGAATAAAGAATGGAATAGAATAGAATAGAATAGAATAGAATAGAATAGAATAGAAAATTAATAGAATAGAGAACTGAATAGAATAGAATAGAATATGAATGGAATATGAATAGAATGGAATGGAATGGAATGGAAAATCAACAGAATAGAATAGAATAGAATAGAATAGAATAGAATAGAATAGAATAGAATAGAATAGAATAGAATAGAATAGAATAGAATAGAATAGAATAGAATAGAATGGAATGGAATGGAAAATCAATAGAATAGAATAGAATAGAATAGAATAGAATAGAATAGAATAGAATAGAATAGAATAAAGAATGGAATAGAATAGAATAGAATAGAAAATTAATAGAATAGAGAACTGAATAGAATAGAATAGAATAGAATAGAATATGAATGGAATATGAATAGAATAGCATAGCATAGCATAGAATAGAATAGAATAGAAAGAATAGAATAGAACAGAACAGAACAGAACAGAATAGAACAGAATAGAATAGAATAGAATAGAATAGAATATGAATGGAATATGAATAGAATAGAAAATATGGAATGGAATAGAATGGAATGCAATGGAATAGAATAGAATAGAATAGAATAGAATAGAATAGAATAGAATAGAACAGAACAGAATAGAAAGAATGGAATAGAATGGAATAGAAATAGAATAGAATAGAATGGAATTAGAATAGAATAGAATAAAGAATGGAATGGAATGGAATGGAATGGAATGGAATAGAATAGAATAGAATAGAATAGAATATGAATGGAATATGAATAGAATAGAAAATATGGAATGGAATAGAATGGAATGCAATGGAATAGAATAGAATAGAATAGAATAGAATAGAATAGAATAGAATAGAATAGAATAGAATAGAATAGAACAGAATAGAATAATAACTATATTGTCACTTCAAATGTACACTAATCGGCATACATTAGAATGAAATTTCACTGCACGCAAGGTCTCAAAGTTGTCCCGTTGTTCGGACGTTCTCCTTGTTCCAAACCTATTTTAGACACAGACTGAAGAAAAAAAATTATCCTTATGGCTCTTTTGCCCTCTTCTCACGATCCTGCTTCATTGGCCCTTTACCTGCTCATGGGGAAAAAAAAAAAAAAATCCGTCCAGGGCTTGGTGACTCGATCTGGACGGAAAGTTTAAAGCTTCCCACACGGTCTCTGTTGCGGCCACGTGAGGAGACGTCTGGGATCTCCAGCTGTGGTCTGTGGACAACGTCTTGGCCGTTGACCTTAAAATTTGAGATCATTTTGGCCATCCTTACGTTGCATTGTTCATTTCCTCTGTTCCGCTCGCTGCAAATTTTCCAGCCCGGTGAAGCCCTGGAGATCTGAGAAAACAAGGAGACAAAACTTTCCACAAAAGTTGTGGCTGGCCTGCGAAGACTTCCCTAAAAACGGAGGCTGCTGATGCTTCTGGGTTGCGGCAGGTGTGATGAATATCATTTTGTGAGACATGTTTTTTAGAGAAGAGAAAAGAAGACAGAAGCGCTGGTGGTGGACGGCGGTTCCTTGTCAGCCGGGTTTGTGTTGAAATAAAAATATTTACATTAAGATGATTAAAAAGAACAAAGGGTTTCCCTCCTTTATTACGGGCCGACGAGGAGTAGGTAGTCCTCGGGTTACAGCCACAGTTCAGCCCAGTCGTTAAGTGAGACATCTGTCAAGTGAGTTTTGCCCCGTTTTACGACCTTCCTTGCCACAGTGGTTAAGTGAATCACTGCAGCTGTTAAGCGAGTCACATGGTTGTTAAGTGAATCTGGCTTTCCCCGCCCCATTGATTTTGCTAGTCGGATGGTCACTGAAGGGGATCACGAACCGTCGTAAATAGGAGTCGGTTGCCAAACGTCTGAATTTGGGTCAGTCCTAAGTGACTCTTTTCAGTGCTGCTGTAAGTGAGTGGTCACTAAATGAAGCGTTGTAGGTGGAGGACTGCTTGTACTCCCCATCTGAGTTGGAGGGGGTCTCCATTTGGCAACAGCACTTAAGACTTACATGCCTCTTCATTCATAGCTCTCTGCAAGGGCTTCTTCACAGAGGGAATGGGCCATTTGATGCACTCTTTTGGGTCCAGACAAACTGGATCTTCCTTCCTTCCTTCCTTCCTTCCTTCCTTCCTCCGTTCTTCCCTCCCTCCCTCCCTCCCTCCCTCGCTTCTTCCTTCCTTCCTTCTTTCCTTCCTTCCTTCCTTCCCTTCTTTCTTCCTCCCTCCTTCCCTTCTTCCTTCCTCCCTCCCTCCCTCCCTTCCTTCCTCCCTCCCTTCCTTCCTTCCTCCCTCCCTTCCTTCCTTCCTCCCTCCCTCATCTCCCTCCCTCCCTCCCTTCCTCTCTCCCTTCCTTCCTTCTCTCTCTCCCTCCCTCCCTCCCTCCCTCCCTCCCCTCTTCCTTCCTCCCTCTCTCCCTCCCTTCCTTCCTCCCTTCCTTCCTCCCTCCCCTCTTCCTTTCTCCCTCTCTCCCTTCCTTCCTCCCTCCCTCCCTCCCTTCCCCTTCCTCCCTCCCTTCCCCTTCCTCCCTCCCTTCCTTCCTCCCTCCCTCATCTCCCTCCCTCCCTCCCTTCCTTCCTCCCTTCCTTCTCCCTTCCTTCCTTCCTCCCTCTCTCCCTTCCTTCCTTCCTCCCTCCCTTCCTTCCCCCTTCCTTCCTTCCTCTCTCCATCTTCCTCCTTCTCTCCCTTCCTTCTTCCCCCCTCCCTCCCTTCCTCTACCTCCCTCCCTCCCTTCTTCCTCTCTCCCTCTCTCCCTCTCTTCCTTTCTTCCTTCCTTCCTCCCTCCCTCATCCTCCCTCCCTCCCTCCCTCCCTTATTTTCCTCCCTCCCTCCCTCCCTCCTTTTGGGCCAGGGGTCCGCAACTGTTTGGAGCTGAGCCCTGCCAGTGGCTAGTGGGCATACATGTGCAGGCAGCTGCGTTCGTGTGAGTGACGGGCGCAAGTGCCTGCTGTGTGCACAAAAGGAATTGCGCACACTCACACATGCACCTGCCACTCACACAGAACCATCCTCTCTCCCCCCACCCCCACCCACCCCCCCCGCTGCCAGTCCACCAAGCCAGAGGGGTGTGGGGCAGCTGTTTCAGGCCAGTCACTGGGAGACAGGGAATTCTAGAACCGCCTTGGGGTGGAAGCCAGCTGGGTGAGCTGTCTCTCAGTCTAGCCTACCTCTCAGGGTTGTCGTTTTGAGGAAAATAGGGGGAGGAAGATGTTTTGGATACGTTCGCCACGTTGAGTTATTTGTAAAAAAAAATAATAATAATAAAGGCGGGATACTAATGAAGAAGTAAAATCCGTTGAGTTCCAAGCCACAAATTACTCAACCATCTTTTAGCTCTGAATGTGGGGTAAATCCAACCATTTTTCTCCTCCCACCCCCCACCTCACCCCGAACTCAGGAGCTGCTGCGTTTTTCTTCCTCTGGCTTTTTTTCTAAGGTGGGTGGAAAAAAATTAAAAGTAAAAAAAGATGGAAAGGCTTCAAGAATTCCACCACTGCAAAGTGAGAACATTAAAGCAGCAGAGGCAGCAGACGGAGAAAGACTTGAAAAAATGGAATAACCTCCACCCGGTCCCGGTGGGATTTGTCTGGGTCATCACCTATTCCAAAAGTTCAGCCTTCGGGGTGGGGGGGAAAGAAAATTAGGAAAAGTTTCCTTTATTTGTTGTTTTTTTTAAAAGAATTAAAAAAAAATTAACGGAGACGAAGATCACAATTGCTGGCTGAATTGGAGCTATGAAATGTGTCTGGAATTTGAGGTTGTTTCCGTAAGATGGCATGGGAAGGGGGGGTGGAAAACCACGAAACAATCTAGGTTAAAGCTGATCCCGGACATCAACATAGAACCCCAGGGCTGGGAAGGACCTGTGAGGTCATCTAGTCCAACCTTCTACCCAAGCTAGACATTCTTATCCTATCCTGGACAAACAGTTTTATTTATTTATTTATTTATTTATTTGTCAATCTTCTGTGGGTTTTTTTTTAATCTCCAATGATGGAGGACCCACAACTTGGGAAAGCAAGGTGTTCCATTGGTTAATTATTCTCACTGTCAGGAAATTCCTCCTTAGTTCTAGGTTGAATCTCTCTCTGACCATCTTCCTCCTTCCTTCCTTCCTTCCTTCCTCCCTTCCTTCCTTCCTTCCTTCCTCCCTTCCATCTTCCCTCCCCTTCCTTCCTTCCTTCCTTCCTCCCTTCCATCTTCCATCTCTCCTTCCTCCTTTCCTCCCTTCCATCTTCCCTCTCTCCTTCCTTCCTTTCTCCCTTCCATCTTCCCTCTCTCCTTCCTTCCTTCCTTCCTTCCTTCCTTCCTTCCTTCCTTCCTTTCCCCTTCCATCTTCCATCTTCCCTCTCTCCTTCCTTCCTTCCTTCCTTCCTTCCTTCCTTCCTTCCTTCCTTCCCCCTTCCATCTTCCCTCTCCCCCTTCCATCTTCCCTCTCTCCTCCCTCCCTCCCTCTTTCCTTTTCCTTCTTTCCTTCTTTCCTTCCTTCCTTCCATCTTCCCTCTTTCCTTCCTTCCTCCCTCCCTCCCCCTTACATCTTCCCTCTCATTCCTCCCTCCCTCCCTTCCTTCCTCCCTTCCATCTTCCCTCTCTCCTTCCTTCCTTCCTTCCTCCCTTCCATCTTCCCTCTCTCCTTCCTTCTTTCCTTTCTCCCTTCCATCTTCCCTTTCTCCTTCCTTCCTTCCTTCCTTCCTTCCATCTTCCCTCTCTCCTTCCTTCCTTCCTCCCTCCCTTTCCTTTTCCTTCCTTCCTTCCTTCCTTCCCCTTCCATCTTCCCTCTCTCCTTCCTTCCTTCCTTCCCCCTTCCATCTTCCCTCTCTCCTTCCTTCCTTCCTTCCTTCCCCCTTCCATCTTCCCTCTCTCCTTCCTTCCTTCCTTCCCCTTCCATCTTCCCTCTCTCCTTCCTCCCTTCCTCCCTCCCTCCCTCTTTCCTTTTCCTTCCTTCCTTCCATCTTCCCTCTCTCCTTCCTTCCTTCCTTCCCCCTTCCATCTTCCCTCTCTCCTTCCTTCCTTCCTTCCTTCCCCTTCCATCTTCCCTCTCTCCTTCCTTCCTTCCTTCCCCCTTCCATCTTCCCTCTCTCTTTCCTTCCTTCCTTCCTTCCTTCCCCCTTCCATCTTCCCTCTCCCCTTCCATCTTCCCTCTCTCCTTCCTTCCTTCCTTCCTTCCATCTTCCCTCTTTCCTTCCTTCCTCCCTCCCTCCCCCTTACATCTTCCCTCTCATTCCTCCCTCCCTCCCTTCCTTCCTCCCTTCCATCTTCCCTCTCTCCTTCCTTCCTTCCTCCCTTCCATCTTCCCTCTCTCCTTCCTTCCTTTCTCCCTTCCATCTTCCCTTTCTCCTTCCTTCCTTCCTTCCTTCCTTCCATCTTCCCTCTCTCCTTCCTTCCTTCCTTCCTCCCTCCCTTTCCTTTTCCTTCCTTCCTTCCTTCCCCTTCCATCTTCCCTCTCTCCTTCCTTCCTTCCTTCCCCTTTCCATCTTCCCTCTCTCCTTCCTTCCTTCCTTCCTTCCTTCCTTCCTTCCCCCTTCCATCTTCCCTCTCTCCTTCCTTCCTTCCTTCCCCTTCCATCTTCCCTCTCTCCTTCCTCCCTTCCTCCCTCCCTCCCTTTCCTTTTCCTTCCTTCCTTCCATCTTCCCTCTCTCCTTCCTTCCTTCCTTCCACCTTCCATCTTCCCTCTCTCCTTCCTTCCCCCTTCCATCTTCCCTCTCTCCTTCCTTCCTTCCTTCCTTCCCCTTCCATCTTCCCTCTCTCCTTCCTTCCTTCCTTCCCCCTTCCATCTTCCCTCTCTCTTTCCTTCCTTCCTTCCTTCCTTCCTTCCTTCCTTCCCCCTTCCATCTTCCCTCTCCCCTTCCATCTTCCCTCTCTCCTTCCTTCCTTCCTTCCTTCCTTCCTTCCTTCCCCCTTCCATCTTCCCTCTCTCCTTCCTTCCTTCCTCCCTTCCATCTTCCATCTCTCCTTCCTCCTTTCCTCCCTTCCATCTTCCCTCTCTCCTTCCTTCCTTTCTCCCTTCCATCTTCCCTCTCTCCTTCCTTCCTTCCTTCCTTCCTTCCTTCCTTCCTTCCTTCCTTCCTTCCTTCCTTCCTTTCCCCTTCCATCTTCCATCTTCCCTCTCTCCTTCCTTCCTTCCTTCCTTCCTTCCCCCTTCCATCTTCCCTCTCTCCTCCCTCCCTCCCTCTTTCCTTTTCCTTCTTTCCTTCTTTCCTTCCTTCCTTCCATCTTCCCTCTTTCCTTCCTTCCTCCCTCCCTCCCCCTTACATCTTCCCTCTCATTCCTCCCTCCCTCCCTTCCTTCCTCCCTTCCATCTTCCCTCTCTCCTTCCTTCCTTCCTCCCTTCCATCTTCCCTCTCTCCTTCCTTCTTTCCTTTCTCCCTTCCATCTTCCCTTTCTCCTTCCTTCCTTCCTTCCTTCCTTCCATCTTCCCTCTCTCCTTCCTTCCTTCCTTCCTCCCTCCCTTTCCTTTTCCTTCCTTCCTTCCTTCCTTCCCCTTCCATCTTCCCTCTCTCCTTCCTTCCTTCCTTCCCCCTTCCATCTTCCCTCTCTCCTTCCTTCCTTCCTTCCTTCCTTCCCCCTTCCATCTTCCCTCTCTCCTTCCTTCCTTCCTTCCTTCCTTCCTTCCCCTTCCATCTTCCCTCTCTCCTTCCTCCCTCCTCCCTCCCTCCCTCTTTCCTTTTCCTTCCTTCCTTCCATCTTCCCTCTCTCCTTCCTTCCTTCCTTCCCCCTTCCATCTTCCCTCTCTCCTTCCTTCCTTCCTTCCCCTTCCATCTTCCCTCTCTCCTTCCTTCCTTCCTTCCCCCTTCCATCTTCCCTCTCTCCTTCCTTCCTTCCTTCCCCCTTCCATCTTCCCTCTCTCCTTCCTTCCTTCCTTCCTTCCCCCTTCCATCTTCCCTCTCTCCTTCCTTCCTTCCTTCCCCTTCCATCTTCCCTCTCTCCTTCCTCCCTTCCTCCCTCCCTCCCTCTTTCCTTTTCCTTCCTTCCTTCCATCTTCCCTCTCTCCTTCCTTCCTTCCTTCCCCCTTCCATCTTCCCTCTCTCCTTCCTTCCTTCCTTCCTTCCCCTTCCATCTTCCCTCTCTCCTTCCTTCCTTCCTTCCCCCTTCCATCTTCCCTCTCTCTTTCCTTCCTTCCTTCCTTCCTTCCCCCTTCCATCTTCCCTCTCCCCTTCCATCTTCCCTCTCTCCTTCCTTCCTTCCTTCCTTCCATCTTCCCTCTTTCCTTCCTTCCTCCCTCCCTCCCCCTTACATCTTCCCTCTCATTCCTCCCTCCTTCCTTCCTTCCTCCCTTCCATCTTCCCTCTCTCCTTCCTTCCTTCCTCCCTTCCATCTTCCCTCTCTCCTTCCTTCCTTTCTCCCTTCCATCTTCCCTTTCTCCTTCCTTCCTTCCTTCCTTCCTTCCATCTTCCCTCTCTCCTTCCTTCCTTCCTTCCTCCCTCCCTTTCCTTTTCCTTCCTTCCTTCCTCCCCTTCCATCTTCCCTCTCTCCTTCCTTCCTTCCTTCCCCCTTCCATCTTCCCTCTCTCCTTCCTTCCTTCCTTCCTTCCTTCCTTCCCCCTTCCATCTTCCCTCTCTCCTTCCTTCCTTCCTTCCCCTTCCATCTTCCCTCTCTCCTTCCTCCCTTCCTCCCTCCCTCCCTTTCCTTTTCCTTCCTTCCTTCCATCTTCCCTCTCTCCTTCCTTCCTTCCTTCCACCTTCCATCTTCCCTCTCTCCTTCCTTCCCCTTCCATCTTCCCTCTCTCCTTCCTTCCTTCCTTCCTTCCCCTTCCATCTTCCCTCTCTCCTTCCTTCCTTCCTTCCCCCTTCCATCTTCCCTCTCTCTTCCTTCCTTCCTTCCTTCCTTCCTTCCTTCCTTCCCCCTTCCATCTTCCCTCTCCCCTTCCATCTTCCCTCTCTCCTTCCTTCCTTCCTTCCTTCCTTCCTTCCCCCTTCCATCTTCCCTCTCTCCTTCCTTCCTTCCTCCCTTCCATCTTCCATCTCTCCTTCCTCCTTTCCTCCCTTCCATCTTCCCTCTCTCCTTCCTTCCTTTCTCCCTTCCATCTCCCTCTCTCCTTCCTTCCTTCCTCCCTTCCATCTTCCATCTCTCCTTCCTCCTTTCCTCCCTTCCATCTTCCTCTCTCCTTCCTTCCTTTCTCCTTCCATCTTCCCTCTCTCCTCCTTCCTTCCTTCCTTCCTTCCTTCCTTCCTTCCTTCCTTTCCCCTTCCATCTTCCATCTTCCCTCTCTCCTTCCTTCCTTCCTTCCTTCCTTCCCCCTTCCATCTTCCCTCTCTCCTCCCTCCCTCCCTCTTTCCTTTTCCTTCTTTCCTTCTTTCCTTCCTTCCTTCCATCTTCCCTCTTTCCTTCCTTCCTCCCTCCCTCCCCCTTACATCTTCCCTCTCATTCCTCCCTCCCTCCCTTCCTTCCTCCCTTCCATCTTCCCTCTCTCCTTCCTTCCTTCCTCCCTTCCATCTTCCCTCTCTCCTTCCTTCTTTCCTTCTCCCTTCCATCTTCCCTTTCTCCTTCCTTCCTTCCTTCCTTCCTTCCATCTTCCCTCTCTCCTTCCTTCCTTCCTTCTCCCTCCCTTTCCTTTTCCTTCCTTCCTTCCTTCCTTCCCCTTCCATCTTCCCTCTCTCCTTCCTTCCTTCCTTCCCCCTTCCATCTTCCCTCTCTCCTTCCTTCCTTCCTTCCTTCCTTCCCCCTTCCATCTTCCCTCTCTCCTTCCTTCCTTCCTTCCTTCCTTCCTTCCCCTTCCATCTTCCTCTCTCCTTCCTCCCTTCCTCCCTCCCTCCCTCTTCCTTTTCCTTCCTTCCTTCCATCTTCCCTCTCTCCTTCCTTCCTTCCTTCCCCCTTCCATCTTCCCTCTCTCCTTCCTTCCTTCCTTCCTTCCCCTTCCATCTTCCCTCTCTCCTTCCTTCCTTCCTTCCCCCTTCCATCTTCCCTCTCTCCTTCCTTCCTTCCTTCCCCCTTCCATCTTCCCTCTCTCCTTCCTTCCTTCCTTCCTTCCCCTTCCATCTTCCCTCTCTCCTTCCTTCCTTCCTTCCCCTTCCATCTTCCCTCTCTCCTTCCTCCTTCCTCCCTCCCTCCCTCTTTCCTTTTCCTTCCTTCCTTCCATCTTCCCTCTCTCCTTCCTTCCTTCCTTCCCCCTTCCATCTTCCCTCTCTCCTTCCTTCCTTCCTTCCTTCCCCTTCCATCTTCCCTCTCTCCTTCCTTCCTTCCTTCCCCCTTCCATCTTCCCTCTCTCTTTCCTTCCTTCCTTCCTTCCTTCCCCCTTCCATCTTCCCTCTCCCCTTCCATCTTCCCTCTCTCCTTCCTTCCTTCCTTCCTTCCATCTTCCCTCTTTCCTTCCTTCCTCCCTCCCTCCCCCTTACATCTTCCCTCTCATTCCTCCCTCCCTTCCTTCCTTCCTCCCTTCCATCTTCCCTCTCTCCTTCCTTCCTTCCTCCCTTCCATCTTCCCTCTCTCCTTCCTTCCTTTCTCCCTTCCATCTTCCCTTTCTCCTTCCTTCCTTCCTTCCTTCCTTCCATCTTCCCTCTCTCCTTCCTTCCTTCCTTCCTCCCTCCCTTTCCTTTTCCTTCCTTCCTTCCTTCCCCTTCCATCTTCCCTCTCTCCTTCCTTCCTTCCTTCCCCCTTCCATCTTCCCTCTCTCCTTCCTTCCTTCCTTCCTTCCTTCCCCCTTCCATCTTCCCTCTCTCCTTCCTTCCTTCCTTCCCCTTCCATCTTCCCTCTCTCCTTCCTCCCTTCCTCCCTCCCTCCCTTTCCTTTTCCTTCCTTCCTTCCATCTTCCTCTCTCCTTCCTTCCTTCCTTCCACCTTCCATCTTCCCTCTCTCCTTCCTTCCCCCTTCCATCTTCCCTCTCTCCTTCCTTCCTTCCTTCCTTCCCCTTCCATCTTCCCTCTCTCCTTCCTTCCTTCCTTCCCCCTTCCATCTTCCCTCTCTCTTTCCTTCCTTCCTTCCTTCCTTCCTTCCTTCCCCTTCCATCTTCCCTCTCCCCTTCCATCTTCCCTCTCTCCTTCCTTCCTTCCTTCCTTCCTTCCCCCTTCCATCTTCCCTCTCTCCTTCCTTCCTTCCTCCCTTCCATCTTCCATCTCTCCTTCCTCCTTTCCTCCCTTCCATCTTCCCTCTCTCCTTCCTTCCTTTCTCCCTTCCATCTTCCCTCTCTCCTTCCTTCCTTCCTTCCTTCCTTCCTTCCTTCCTTCCTTTCCCCTTCCATCTTCCATCTTCCCTCTCTCCTTCCTTCCTTCCTTCCTTCCTTCCCCCTTCCATCTTCCCTCTCTCCTCCCTCCCTCCCTCTTTCCTTTTCCTTCTTTCCTTCTTTCCTTCCTTCCTTCCATCTTCCCTCTTTCCTTCCTTCCTCCCTCCCTCCCCCTTACATCTTCCCTCTCATTCCTCCCTCCCTCCCTTCCTTCCTCCCTTCCATCTTCCCTCTCTCCTTCCTTCCTTCCTCCCTTCCATCTTCCCTCTCTCCTTCCTTCTTTCCTTTCTCCCTTCCATCTTCCCTTTCTCCTTCCTTCCTTCCTTCCTTCCTTCCATCTTCCCTCTCTCCTTCCTTCCTTCCTTCCTCCCTCCCTTTCCTTTTCCTTCCTTCCTTCCTTCCTTCCCCTTCCATCTTCCCTCTCTCCTTCCTTCCTTCCTTCCCCCTTCCATCTTCCCTCTCTCCTTCCTTCCTTCCTTCCTTCCTTCCCCCTTCCATCTTCCCTCTCTCCTTCCTTCCTTCCTTCCTTCCTTCCTTCCCCTTCCATCTTCCCTCTCTCCTTCCTCCCTTCCTCCCTCCCTCCTCTTTCCTTTTCCTTCCTTCCTTCCATCTTCCCTCTCTCCTTCCTTCCTTCCTTCCCCCTTCCATCTTCCCTCTCTCCTTCCTTCCTTCCTTCCTTCCCCTTCCATCTTCCCTCTCTCCTTCCTTCCTTCCTTCCCCCTTCCATCTTCCCTCTCCCCCTTCCATCTTCCCTCTCTCCTTCCTCCCTTCCTTCCTTCCTTCCTTCCTTCCTTCCTTCCCCCTTCCATCTTCCCTCTCTCCTTCCTTCCTTCCTTCCTTCCTTCCCCTTCCATCTTCCCTCTCTCCTTCCTCCCTTCCTCCCTCTCTCCCTCTTTCCTTTTCCTTCCTTCCTTCCTTCCATCTTCCCTCTCCCCCTTCCTTCCCTCTCTCCTTCCTCTCTCCCTCCCTCCCCCCTCCCTCTTTCCTTTTCCTTCCTTCCTTCCCCCTTCCATCTTCCCTCTCCCTCTCCCCCTTCCATCTTCCCTCTCTTTTTCCTCCTTCCTCCCTTCCTCCCTCCCTCTTTCCTTTTCCTTCCTTCCTTCCTTCCCCCTTCCATCTTCCCTCTCTCCTTCCTTCCTTCCTTCCCCTTCCATCTTCCCTCTCTCCTTCCTTCCTTCCTTCCCCTTCCATCTTCCCTCTCTCCTTCCTTCCTTCCTTCCTTCCCCCTTCCATCTTCCCTCTCTCTTTCCTTCCTTCCTTCCTTCCTTCCTTCCCCCTTCCATCTTCCCTCTCTCCTTCCTTCCTTCCTTCCTTCCTTCCTTCCTTCCTTCCTTCCTTCCCCTTCCATCTTCCCTCTCTCCTTCCTCCCTTCCTCCCTCTCTCCCTCTTTCCTTTTCCTTCCTTCCTTCCTTCCATCTTCCCTCTCCCCCTTCCTTCCCTCTCTCCTTCCTCTCTCCCTCCCTCCCCCTCCCTCTTTCCTTTTCCTTCCTTCCTTCCTTCCTTCCCCCTTCCATCTTCCCTCTCCCTCTCCCCTTCCATCTTCCCTCTCTTTTTCCTCCCTTCCTCCCTTCCTCCCTCCCTCTTTCCTTTTCCTTCCTTCCTTCCTTCCTTCCCCTTCCATCTTCCCTCTCTCCTTCCTTCCTTCCTTCCTTCCCCTTCCATCTTCCCTCTCTCCTTCCTCCCTTCCTCCCTCTCTCCCTCTTTCCTTTTCCTTCCTTCCTTCCTTCCATCTTCCCTCTCCCCCTTCCTTCCCTCTCTCCTTCCTCTCTCCCTCCCTCCCCCCTCCCTCTTTCCTTTTCCTTCCTTCCTTCCTTCCTTCCTTCCCCCTTCCATCTTCCCTCTCCCTCTCCCCCTTCCATCTTCCCTCTCTCCTTCCTCCCTTCCTCCCTCCCTCTTTCCTTTTCCTTCCTTCCTTCCTTCCTTCCTTCCTTCCATCTTCCCTCTCTCCTCCCTCCCTCTTTCTTTTTATTCTTCCAGGTTCCCTTTCCTCCTTCACCAGTGTGCGACTCACTTAACAACTGCCACCCTTAGCAACAGAAATCCTGTTCCCAGTGGTGGCCATAAGTCAAGGATTACCTGTATATTGGAACAAGCTCTCTTTTCCATTTAAAGGGCATATAGTTTAGAGAGCCAATTTGGTTTACTGGTTAAGGCACCAAGCTAGAAACCAGGATACAGGAAGTTCTAGTCCCTCCTTAGGCGCTAAAGCCAGCTAGGTGACTTTGGGCCAATCACCAGGAGACGGTGAGTTCGAGCCCCACCTTAGCCATGACCAAGATAACTTTGAGTCAGTCCTCTCTCTCGGCCCAGCCTACCTCGTGGGGTTGTTGTTATGAGGAAAATAGGAGGAAGATGTGTCGGATATGTTCACCACTAGAGTGACTTGTAAAAGAAAATAAATAAATAAAGGCGGGATACAAATTTTAATAAATGAACAAATAAGTCAATACATCGGGCTCATACTTTTTATTTATATCTCAGACTATAGTTCCAGCAAGCCTGCTCTCCAAGGGATGATGGATCTTGGAGTCTAACTGATCCAGAAGTCACCTTCTTGGGAAATCTTTAGCAGATCCTGTCCTTCCAGCTCCCAGTATCTGCAAAATAGATTATATTCTGCTCTGGGGGGATCCCTCAAAGATAAATCATGTTGTTGAAAGGGGAAAAAAAAAAGAATCTGGCAGCCCTGAATTAAAATAAGGAACAGCTGTTCTTCCACCAGCAACCAATTAGGGAGCCTTATTTTTAAATGCACCAAAGCCTCCTTAATGCACAATAATTTGTCGCCAGTTTGCAAACCTTGCTCTCTTTCCATTTTGCCCCCCCCTCCTCCTCCAAAATGTATTTTCTAAAGATCTGCACAGATTGGGAGGGGGGGAGGGACGGAGAAGAAAGAAAGAATACAGATTGATCCAGAAAAATTAAAGTTAAAATTAAATAATTGATTTTAATTTTTAAAATTAAAATGGAAGAACCCGCTGTCCGCGTGATTACAGTACAATAATTTACCCATAACCCTCCAGGCCTATGTATGCAAATTTCAGGGTGCGTTTCTCCATCCCATTTTGGCACCTACTACGTTGCAGGTACTCCTTGCGACTTACAAATCTTTCCTTAGCGACCGTTCGAAATTACAAGGTATCAAGGTTATTGCGTTTAATTTGGAAATAAACATAGCACAAACAATGGGCAAAGTCACTGAACTTTTATACAGGAGCACAGAGGGGGCTGGTATGAATTTTGTGTTGTATATCTGTGACCATAGTGGATCTCTCTCTCTCTCTCTCTCTCTCTCTCTCTCTCTCTCTCTCTCTCTCTCTCTCTCTCTCTCTCTCTCTCTCTCCCTCCCTCCCCGTTCTCTCTCTCTCATTCTCTCTCTCCTTCTCTTCCCCCCATTCTCTCATTGTCTATCTCCTTCTCTCTCTCCCATTCTCTCTCTCCTCTCCCATTCTCTCTCCTTCTCTATCTTCTCTCCCCATTCTCTCTCTCTCCCATTCTCTCTCTCCTCTCCCATTCACTCCCTCTGTCTCTCCTTCTCTATCTTCTCTCTCCCATTCTCTCTCCTCTCTCCCATTCTCTCCTTCTCTCTCCCCCCATTCTCTCTCTCTCCTTCTCTCTCCTTCTCTCTCCCATTCGCTATCTCTTTCTCTCTCTCTCATTCTCTATCTTCTCTTTCTTTCTCTCTCATTCTCTCCTCTCTCTCCTTGTCTCTCTCTATTCTCTCCATTCTTTACTCATGTTCTCTCTCATTGTCTCTTTCTTTCTCATTGTTTCATTCTCCCTGACTCTCTCCCCATTCTCTCTCCCTCCGATTCTCTTCTTCTCTCTCTCTCTCCCTCATTCTCTCATTCTCTTTTTCATTCTCTCTCTCCTTATTCACTCATTTTCTCACATTCTGTCTCTCTTTTGCATTTTCTCTCTCATACTCTCTCTCCATCCTCTCTTTCATTCTCTCATCTTTCTCATTCTCTCATTTTCTCATTCTTTCCTCTTCTCTCATTTTTCAACCTCTCTCATTTCTTTTTCTCGTTCTCCCTCATTTTTCTTTCTTTCTCATTCTCTCTCTCTTTCTTTCTCTCAATCACTGTATTTCTCATTCTCTCTCTCTTTCTCTCTTATTCTCTCTCCCTCTTTCTCTCTTTCTCCCTCTTTCTCTCATTCTCTCTCTGGAATGTAATTGATTAGTTAAAGGGGAGTCTATTTTGGCCAGAACTCCTGGAATGAAATGCAGATTTTGTAATTTGGGGTAGAGGGATTATACCTCAATTTTCAATAACACCCAACAGTAATGGGGAAATTCCTCCCCCTCACCAACAATTTTCACCAACAATTTTCTCTAGCAAGAAGAGTTTATATACTAATTTCACAAGCCCACCCTCCTCCCAAAAATTCTTCGGACTTTCAGAGAGACAGTTAACACAACTTGATACATAAGTTAGTTCGACATAAATGTAGTCCTCGACTTACGGCTGTAATTGAGCCCAAATGTTCCATTGATAAGTGAGACACTTCGTAAGTGAGTTTTGCCCCATTTTACAACCTTCCTTGCCAGCGTTGTTAAGCGAATCACTGCAATTCTTAAGTCAGTCCCATAATTGTTAAGGGATTCTGGCTTCTCCCCACTAACTTTGCTTGTCTGGAGGTCGCAAAAGGGGATCATGTCACCCCAAGACACTGCGACCGTCATAACTGTGAGGCAGTTATTTGATCCCGTGACCACGAGTTGAAGTCCTCCCCTCTTAAAGCATGGCTGGCTGGGGGATTCTGGGAGTGGAAGTCCTCCCCTCTTAAAGCATGGCTGGCTGGGGGATTCTGGGAGTTGAAGTCCTCCCCTCTTAAAGCAGGCTGGCTGGGGGATTCTGGGAGTGGAAGTCCTCCCTTCTTAAAGCAGGCTGGCTGGGGGATTCTGGGAGTGGAAGTCCTCCCCTCTTAAAGCATGGCTGTCTGGGGGATTCTGGGAGTTGAAGTCCTCCCCTCTTAAAGCAGGCTGGCTGGGGGATTCTGGGAGTGGAAGTCCTCCCTTCTTAAAGCAGGCTGGCTGGGGGATTCTGGGAGTGGAAGTCCTCCCCTCTTAAAGCATGGCTGTCTGGGGGATTCTGGGAGTTGAAGTCCCCCCTCTTAAAGCATGCCGGCTGGGGGATTGTGGGAGTGGAAGTCCTCCCCTCTTAAAGCATGGCTGGCTGGGGGATTCTGGGAGTTGAAGTCCAGCCCTCTTAAAGCATGGCTGGCTGGGGGATTCTGGGAGTGGAAGTCCTCCCCTCTTAAAGCATGCCGGCTGGGGGATTCTGGGTGTTCAAGTCCTCCTGCCAAGGTCGAGGACCCCTGCCACAGATCAAGGGAACGCCACATGATCAGCAGAGCAGCCCTGATGGGGGTGTCTGTCAACAGGGTCTGGCCTTTTCGTGTGTTGTGGTGACTCTCGCATGGTCTGAACATCGCCGTTCCTCAAAGCGGATCCCGCTGGAGCACACGCTGTCCTCCGCTATCGCCCACGGGATCTGCTAATAAAAGCCAGAGCTACAGATGGAGGCAATTACTTCTGCTGTGATGCTCAGCCAGGGATGCTGTCTGAATTTGCTCAGGGCACACCGCTCCGAATGTGTCACACGAGCAAAGAGCAGATGCTCTGGGTGGGGGGAAACGGGGTTTGCCGCTGCCTCTGAGAAAAGAGGGGAAGGAAGGATTAAAAGAGAGAGAAAAGAAAATAGTGCAAGACGGAGATCCTCATGGTGTAATATTTACTATTACAGAGCAATTTGGTATAGTCGTTGAAGACACCCTACTAGAAATTAGGAGACGGTGAGTTCTAGTGCCATGTTAGGCATGAAAGCCAGCTGAGTGACTTTGGGCCCATCACCAGGAGACGGTGAGTTCTAGTTCCGCCTTAGGCACGAAAGCTATCTGGGTGACTTTGGGCCCATCACCAAGAGAAGGTGAGTTCTAATTCTGCCTTAGGTATAAAAGTCAATTGGCTGACTTTGGGCCCATAACCAGGAGACAGTGAGTTCTAGTCCCGCCTTAGGCACGAAAGCTATCTGGGTGACTTTGGGCCAGTCACCAGGAGACAGTGAATTCTAGTCCTACCTTAGGTATGAAAGCCAACTGGGTAACTTTGGAACTAGATCTCACCCTCTCCTGGTGATTGCCCCAAACTTCCCCAAGCCAGATTTCATGCCCAAGGCGGGACTAGAACTCACCATCTCCCAGTTTCTAGATCAGCACCCAACTGGGTCTCCTACCATATTTTTCATCTTCCCCACCCCCTCTACATGACTGTCCACGTTCCTTCCAGGGTTTGTATCTCAGAAACAATTGATCTAAATGGTATGGACTTTTATTCTCCATCTGGATGTCCCGTTAAGTGTGAGGTGCACCTACGGCTGGGATCTCCATCTGTTCTCCTGCTGTTCTGCACCGCTGTGTACAGACACATGTGTTACCCTTCGTTGTGTGTTTCCAGGAACGTCCGTTGGCGCTCCAGCTGACTGGTCCTGTTGCTTTCTCTCATTTTCCCATGCTTGGTCCTCAAAGCTTTACACCAGCTTGTAAATAAACACAGCAACCCACACAATCCCTTCTGCTCTTCAAACAGCTGTTTTCCATTTTGTGTTGCGCAACAAGCTGCAAAAATGTTGTGGATCAAAGTTGCCCCCTCCCCGTTCAATGCCCTCTCGGCAAGGCTTTTAATCAAGGCGCATCTGGACTGCATCGCCAGGCGCTGTGTGACGCGCTGAGGCAATGACACAGCCATTAAGAGACCTTGCCTCAATTCACTGCAGGTAGTCCTTGACTTATGACCGCAATCGTGCCCCAAATTTATGTTGCTAACTGAGACATTCATTAAGTGAGTTTGGCCCCATTTGATGACCTTTCTTGCTACTGTTGTTAAGTGAATCACTGCAGTTGTTAAGTGAGTCACATGGCTGTTAAGTGAATCTGGCTTCCCCATTGACTTTCCTTGCCGGAAGGTCACGAAAGGGGATCACACAACCCCGGAGACACAGCAGCCGTCATAAATGTGAGTCAGTTGCGAAGTGTCTGAATTTTAATCACAGGGATTTTGCAACGATCCTAAGTGTGAAAAACGGTCATAAGTTACTTTTTTTCAGTGCCATTTTAACTTTGAAATGTCACTAAATGAACTGTTGTAAGTCGAGGACTGCCTGTATTATATTATCTTTGGTTCTTCGGGTTTTCTCCCACGTAGAATTTGAAGTGTCTTGGCGACGTTTCGACAAAGTCTCATTCGTCATCTTCAGGCTGGTGCTTTCGGCTTCTGCTTCTAGGAGCAATGTGAGATTTTAGCTGTTTCTTCCTTTTAACTGCCAGTGGGGGTTTGAACTGATTGGCTGGGAGCTCGGCTGTGTTCTGATTGGGTGGAGGTGTGTTCTGATTGGTTAAGGGCTTGGTTGTGCTCTGATTGGCTGGGGGAGTGTTCTGTTTGGGTGGGGGCTTTGTTGTGCTCAGGTTAGTCTGATTTACAAGGGGATTAGAGATGGTGAACTGCATAGCTGTTTGGCTTCGCGTTCGTGGTCGTGCCTCATCTTCATGGTGGGTGTCAGTTTGTTTCGTGTATGGATTGTAGGGGTTTAAGGTGGCTAATGATGCAGCTGTGGTCTGGCTTCTGGTTTGTGGTCGTGCCTCCTCATCAGTGTGGCTTTGGGTTTGCTTTTTGCCTGGATGTGTGGTGGTGACATCTTGTGTGGTTTTTGTGAGTGTAGGTCTGGTGTCATTCCCCGTACTATGGACTCGTCTGTCAATAAGGGCATATATTCTGAGGTTTTCTCAGGTGTTTGTATGTCGGTCTTTGATTATTCGGGTTTTCTCCCGCATAAAATTTGAAGTGTCTTGGCAACGTTTCGACAAAGTCCCATTCGTCATCTTCAGGCTGGTGCTTTCGGCTTTGTGCCGAAAGGAAGAAAAGGAAGAAACAGCTAAAATCTCACATTGCTCCTAGAAGCAGAAGCCGAAAGCACCAGCCTGAAGATCTTTGGTTCTTCGGATTTTCTCCCACGTAGAATTTGAAAAGTTCACCAAAGTTCACCAAAGCCGAAACCAATGTCCTTTCCAAAGGATTCAACTTTGCAGTCGCTCCCAAACAAATCCCCACTGAAACCATTATATGCGGAGTTGAAACCAGCCTGACCAAAATCAACCCCGACGATGCTAACAGAATCAGACTCGAAATCACCAACATACTCTGCACCAGCAAGCCACCCAAAAGCAACTTACCCAAAGAGGAGCAGACAGCACTACTTAACCTGAAACAAGACACCAGCATAATAATCCTACCAGCAGACAAGGGCAACGCCACGGTGGTCATGAATACATCTGACTACCAAACCAAATTAACCAACCTACTCCAAGACTCCACATACAAACCCCTAAACACAGATCCCACCACCTACCTGGAAAAAACCACTAGATCCAAAATAAAAGCCTCCCCCATTAGCGAAGAGATCCAGCAAAGAATCATTCCCAGAGAGAAATCATCCAGATGCCCTAAGCTCTATGGTCCCCCCAAGATACACAAAGAAGGAACCCCACTTAGACCCATAGTCAGCTCCATAGGCTCACCTCTACAAAACCTAGCCAAATTTCTCACCAAACAACTACAGCCCTATGCAAAATCCATCACCTCACACGTAAAAAACTCATTCCAGTTCATAGAGATCATAAAGAAACAAAACTTACAGCCCAGCGACCTACTTGTTAGCTTCGATGTCATATCCCTCTTCACCCAAGTGCCAATCAAAGAAGCCTTAACAGCTATCCAAAACAAATATAACCCCCCCAAACACATCCTAGATCTGACCAACCACTGTCTATCCAACACATACTTCATCTATAATGGACAAAAATACAAACAAATAGAAGGAGCACCCATGGGAATCACCCCTCTCACCTGTCATTGCAAACCTCTACATGGAACACTTTGAAACCCAAGCCCTAGAAAAATCTGATCACAAACCCAAACTCTGGCTCAGATACGTAGATGACACCTTCGTAATCTGGCCACATGGGAAAGAAAAACTGGACAACTTCCTCACACACCTCAACAGCCTACACCCCAAAATACAGTTCACCATGGAAACAGAAGCTAATAACCAATTTCCCTTCCTGGATGTCTTAGTCTACAAGAAATCCAATGGGTCCCTAGGACACACCATCTACCAGAAGAAAACACACACAAACCGCTATCTGCATGCACTCTCACACCACCACCCAGCACAGATCAACTCCGTAGCCAAGATACTCATTTCAAGAACCAAATGCTTAGCTGACGAACAACACCTAAAAACCGAACTACACACTCTCACTAATGTACTTACATCCAACGGATTCCAAAGAAATAAGATTTCCAACTTAATCCAAAAAGAAACTCCCACTAAAATCCAAGACAGAGAACAAGAAAACGGCAAAGCCCTCCTCCCATACATAAAAGGCACCACAGACAGGATCAGCAAGATCCTTCACAAACATAATATCAAAACAGCATTCTGCACAAACAGAAAAATATCCACCATCCTAAGAAACCCTAAAGACAACATTGAATTAGAAAATCAAGGAGTATATGAAATCCCATGTACTGCCTGCTCCACCACATACATTGGACAAACCAACAGAAGAATAAGTGCACGCATTGAAGAACACAAAAACTCAGTCAAAAAAGAGGAACCAACTTCTTCCCTGGTCCAACACCTCAAAGCCACAGGACATGAAATTGATTTCAAAAAGACCAGAACTATCGCCAAAACTGAACACTTTAATAGCAGAATAATCAGAGAAGCCATCGAGATAGAAAAACGCCCACACAGCATGAACAAACGAGATGATACCTCCCGCCTACCAGCCATTTGGAAACCCGCCCTCATTGACAGACGAGTCCATAGCACGGGGAATGACACCAGACCTACACTCACAAAAACCACACAGGATGTCACCACCACACATCCAGGCAAAAAGCAAACCCAAACCCACACTGATGAGGAGGCACGACCACAAACCAGAAGCCAGACCACAGCTGCATCATTAGCCACCTTAAACCCCTCCAATCCATACACGAAGCAAACTGACACCCACCATGAAGATGAAGCATGACCACAAATGCAAAGCCAAACAGCTATACAGTCCACCATCTCTAATCCCCTTGTAACTCAGACTAACCTGAGCACAACAAAGCCCCCACCCAAACAGAACACTCCCCCATCCAATCAGAGCGCAGCCAAGCCCCCATCCAATCAGAGCACAGCCAAGCCCCTAACCAATCAGAACACACCTCCACCCAATCAGAACACAGCTGAGTTTCCAGCCAATCAGTTCAAACCCCCACTGGCAGTTAAAAGGAAGAAACAGCTAAAATCTCACATTGCTCCTAGAAGCAGAAGCCGAAAGCACCAGCCTGAAGATGACGAATGAGACTTCGTCGAAACGTCGCCAAGACACTTCAAATTCTACGTGGGAGAAAACCCGAAGAACCAAAGACCTACACCAGTTTTGCAAGCTTTTTTTGCCACCGTTGCTAAGCAAATTATTTTTGTTGGTAAGTGAGTCATGTTGTTAAGTGAATCTTCTCTTACTGATTTATTGCAAGCCGGCTGGGAAGGTCACAAAGAGTGATCTCGTGGCCATGGGGGTGATGTGGCCATCGTAAATACATGAGAAATTGCTGAGCCTCCAAATTTGATCAAGTGACCATGAAGATGCTGCAACGGCCATAAATGCGAGGACCAGTCATAAGTCCCTTTTGCAGTGCTCTTATAACTTCAGATGGTCCTTAAAAGAATGATTGTGGGTCAAGGACTGTCTATGTAAATTTGTTTTTATCTGCTGTGAACTGCATAGACTTCCTCCGAGAAAACATAAAGCTGGATAAAATCTCCAGATTGAATGCTATAATTTCAGTCCTAAATGATGAATTGTCCAGGAATAATTCACAGATTAGAGGGATAATCCTAGGGTCTGAATGACAGTTTATTACCCCCTTGCATTTCAGCAGACCTCGAAGGGACGAGAATAAAAATTAGCTCTAGTGGGCTAAACGGAGACATAAAAAATGAGATGATAGTCAAGACTCTTTTTTTTTAAAAAAAATAATCTGCCTAATCACCTGATTAAAATCTGTGATTTTGCATTTTGGGGCCATTTTGCATGTGCAATTTTTAAGCACAGGATGTAACCCACTGTTTGAAGAGATGTGGACTTCATTTCCCAGAATTCCCAAGCTAGTGTGCTATATTTATCTAAGATTTAATCTATCTTAAATATTATGTATCTTTCTGTCTGTCTATGCATCCGTCCATCCATCTTAGTAACTCTCTGCCTATCCTACCTAATCCTGTGTATATTTCTGCCATCTAATCTGATCTAATAATACAATACAATACAATACAATACAATACAATACAATATATTACAATACAATACAATACAATACAATACTATACTATACTATACTATACTATACTATACTATACTATACTATACTATACTATACTATACTATACTATACTATACTATACTATACTATACTATACTATACTATCCATCTGTCCCTCCATCCATCCATTTATCTTATCTCCTGCCTATCTTATTTACTTTATTTAATCTATTCTATTTATATTTCTCACTACTTATCTATGTAATCTTATATATTTAATATTTCTGTCTCTATCTATCATCTATCATTCTATCTATCTATCTATCTATCTATCTATCTATCTATCTATCTATCTATCTATCTATCTATCTACCTATCTACCTATCTACCTATCTATCATTTTTCCATCCATCCATCCATATCTATCTGCCTATTGTATTTAAATCTATTATATGTATATGTCTGCTGTTTTCTATCTAATCTAAATCTAATATAATCTAATCTCCATCTCTGTTTCTCTGAAAAGAAATACAATTGCATACATACATACATACATACATACATACATATTCATACATACATCTATTTGCATTCTTTCTCTTTTTCCCCTCGTTGTTTTATTTTTCCTCCCTCCCCACCTCCGTTTTATTAAATAAAGGGAAAAACAAGGGAAAACAGAAACAGTTCTCCACCCGTTTTGGCAAAGTACATGAAACAGGAGAATTATTATATAACAGAAAACATCCCTCCACAGCATCAACCGGAGCAGAGACACAAAAGTCAGGGTTCCATTTACTTATTCCTCAAATCTAAGGTGGTTTTTTATGGTTCGAAAAAAATGACCCATTCTTTCTTTTCTTTTTTTTTTTAAACCACATTTTATGCAAATTTCCTGATTTGTATGATAGCTCAATGCACTCATGAATGTTCACCTATAAGGCTAAGACATGTGTTACCCACAAGTTGGGAAGAACAAATTAGAGCAAAAGAAACATACGACTGCAATTGAGCCCAAAATTTATTTTGCTAAGTGAGACACTTGTTCAGTGAATTTTGCCCCACTTTACGACCATCCTTGCCAAAGTGAATCACGATAGTTGTTAAGTTAGTGACACGGTTGTTAAGTGAACCCGGCTCCCCCCCCCATTGACTTTGCTTGTCAGAAGGTTGCAAAAGGGGGTCACGTGACCCCGGGACACTGCGACCGTCGTAAGTATGAGTCGGTTGCCAAGTGTCCGAACTTTGATCACGTGACTATGGGGACGCTGCTACGGCCGTAAGCGTGAAAAATGGCCCTAAGTCACATTTTCAGTTTGGTTGCAACTTCAAATGGTCACTAAATGAATTGTTGTAAGTCGAGAACTGGCTGCATATGAAAAGCTATTAGTTTCAAAAAAGCCTCCGGGCTTAAAGACAGAACTGGGCAAACAGAACGCAATAACTGTGATAATAGAATTTGTGCCGCTTGATAAGTTGATTTATAAACTTAGACAGACATCTGGAATCCAAAATGTCAAGAGATCTGGAGAATTGCATATTTAGTAATAAACTCCTCCACTTTTAGCCCAAGGAAGCGGGCAGGGAGGGCTTCAAATCATCAGGAATTAAGGAGTTTCGATCTTAAAGCATGTCGGCTGGGGGATTCTGGGAACTGAAATCTGCCCATCTTAAAGCATGGCTGGCCGGGGGATTCTGGGAGTTGAAGTCCACCCCTATTAAAGTGTCCAAAAAGCTGAGAAACATTGCCTTAAAGATATTTGTTATGCAAATCTGAAATAAGAAGCTATTAAACAGTGGAAAAAAGTTTTCCAGCCGTTTGTATCGGATGGCCTGAGATTTATTTTTCTAGGCAGGGGGTTGGACTAGATGATCTCCAGAACCCCTTCCAATCCTAGAATTCTAAAATTTTGTTAGAGAGGGAAAGAGAGGGTGAGAAAGACAATGAAAGAGGCTAAGTTAGACAACCAATTGTGTCCCTTTCTACTTCTGGCGTTCTTGAGGAGAAAGGAGAAAGGAAAGGAGGGAGCGAGCGAAAGAAAAAAAGAAAGAAAGAAAGAAAGAAAGAAAAGAGATGAAGGAAGGGAGAGAGGGAGGAAGGAAGGAAGAAAAGAAGGAAAGGAAAGAAGGAAAGAAGGAAGAGAGGGAGGGAGGGAGGGAGGAAGGAAGGAAGGAAAGAAGGAAGAGAGGGAGGGAGGGAGGGAGGGAGGAAGGAAGGAAGGAAGATTGAGGAAGACGGATTCACTTAACCACCATGTGATCCATTTAACAGCTGCACTGATTCATTTAAGAACCATGCCAAAGAAAGTCAGGAAATCAAGCATTTGTCGGTCAAGGTTTATCTATAACCTACCAGGACGCCAGATCTTTCTCACAAGTAGACTGGCATGGATCTCAACGGCCTTCAAGGCTAATGAGGGTTTTTCATTTCTAGAGATGGTCAATCGAAGTCAATCCAGAATTTTGAGGGGCTTTGGGGCAGACAATCTGGAACAGGAGATCTCCCAGAAATTCATGGAGCCAAGAGCATATGATCAGGATCACGTGAAGTGTTAATACCACTTTACAAGGCCTTGGTAAGCCCACACTTGAAATAACTGCATCCAGTTTTGGTCACCACGGTGTAAAAAAGATGTTGAGACTCTAGAACAGCGGTTCTCAACCTATCGGTCGTGACCCCATTTGGGCTCAAATGACCATTTCACGGGAGTCGCCAAACACCGCAGTCCGCCATTTTTCCCCCCCTTTTCCCCTCGGCCGGCAGAGGGGACAGCACCGCGCATGCGCAGGGTAGCACCGTGCATGCGCGATGCGGGTTGTCACGCGCGCCGTGCATGTACGATGCGGACCACCGTGTCGCGCATGCACAATGCGGGCCATCGCACGCGTGCCGCACATGCACGACGCGGACCGTCGCGCCGCGCATGCGTGATGCGGACCGTCACACCGCGCATGCGCGATGCCGGCCGTCGCACCGCGCATGCGCAATTCGTGCCGTCGTGCGCGCCGCGCATGCGCGATTCGTGCCGTCGTGCGCGCCGCGCATGCACGATTTGGACCGTCACGCGCGCGCTGCGCATACACGATGCGGACCGTCACGTCGTGCATGCGCAGTGCAGGTCAGGGTCGTGGCCTGCAAAAGGTTGAGAACCGCTGCTCTAGAAAGAGTACAGAGAAGAGCAACAAAGATGATCAGGGGACTGGAGGCTAAAACATATAAGGAACGGTTGCTGGAATTGGGTATGTTTTGTTTAACGAAGAGAAGGACGAGGGGGGGACAGGATAGCAGTGTTCCAATATCTCAGGGGCTGCCCCAAAGAAGAGGGAGTCAAGCTATTCTCCAAAGCGCATGAAGGCAGGACGAGAAGCAATGGATGGAAACTAACCAAGGAGAGAAGCAGCCTTAGAACTGAGGAGAAACTTCCTGACAGTGAGGACAATTAATCAGTGGAACAGGAGTTGCCTCCAGAAGTGGTGGGTGGTCCATTACTTGTCGTTTTCAAGAAGAGACTGGGCAGCCATTTGTCCTGAATTGAATAAGGACTCCTGCTGGAATAGACCCCCTTCCATCCCTATTATTCTACCTTCTATTTACCCCCCCCCCCAGGCTCTCCAATTGAAGAAGGGCACTTTCAGTCCTCAGAAACAGAGAAACACACATGGTGAAGCGAACCATTTTGCCCCTTTGCTCAGCTGGACCACCAGTTTCACCCAAACAGCGTCCTCCACTTCATAGGATGTGGTGTGTTTGTGTAGGTGGAGGTTGGGTGGAGATGTGGATGCAGACTTTAGCTCAGGGCTCTTCAAACCTGGCCCTTTTATGACTTGTGGACTTCAACTCCCAGAATTCCTCAGCCAGCCTCCATTTTGTTTTATGGCCCTTTTATGACTTGTGGACTTCAACTCCCAGAATTCCTCAGCCAGCCTCCATTTTGTTTTATGGCCCTTTTATGACTTGTGGACTTCAACTCCCAGAATTCCTCAGCCAGCAAAGCTGAAGCCCACAAGTCATAAAAGGGCCAAGTTTGAAGACCCCTGCTTTAGCTGTAGGATTAATTGTTTTTCTGACCCTTCTCTATTTCTGGAAGACCCTCAACCAAACACACCACTGTTGCTTCGAGACAGGAAACAGGGTCAAACAACAGTGTCAGTTTTGCAAACGCCATAATATCATTTTAAAAATGCAGATTTAAAATCCCTCCCTGACGGAGGGAGAAATAAAGAATTCCTCACTTCTCTAAGGAGCTAAATTCACTCAGTCAGACTTGGGGGGAAAACCTAGAGCATACAAATAGTCCTTGGCTTACGACTGTTCAAAGTTACAAAGGAACTGGAAAAAAAAGTGGCTGATGGCCAGTCCTCGCACTTACGACTGTCGCAGCAACCCCTGGGTCACGTGATCAAAATGTGGCAGCTTGGCCACCATCATGTATTTAAGTCCTAGGATCACCTTCCCAGCTGGTTTCCAACGAGCAAAGGCAATGAAGTTGCATTCACTTAATGACTTCGTAATTCACTTAACAACTGATTTGCTTAACAGCCATGTTGGAAAGGTCATAAAATCGAGGACTAAGCCTCACTGATTTTGCTTTTCGGAAACCCACTTGGAAAGCCCGCAAATGGCGATCATTAAAACCGGAAGCTGCAACCATCTTAAGTACATGCCAGTTGCCAAACATCCAGATTTTAAACACGTGATCCTGGGAATGCTGTAGTGGTCGTAAACCGAGGATCTGCCATAAATCACATTTTTGGCACCGTTGTAATCCCCAATGCTCGCTAAAGAAATAGTTGTAAGTCAAATTCACGTGCAAAGCTTACAGGTTGTAACGTTTAAAAGAAATTCATTTTCTTTTACGTACAAATAGTCCTCAACTTACAGCGGTTCACTTAGTGACCGTTTGAAGTTACTACGGCACTGAAAAAAGTGACTTATGACCGTTTTTCACACTTATGACCATTGCTGCATCCCCGTAGTCACGTGATCAAAACTCAAACACTTGGCAACTGACTCATAGTTATGACGGTCACAGCCTCCTGAGTTCATGTGAGCCCCTTGTGAGACCTTCCAACAAGCAAGAAGTCAGAAAACTTCTACAAGATGTTCTATAGATGGCATCTAGACCCGAAAAAAATATCACTCATCTACCCGGGCACCCAGCCCAAATGCTGGAGGTGCGGAGACGGGGAGGCTACTTACTTTCATATATGGTGGACATGCAGAAAAATCAAAGCATTCTGGAGGAAGATATGGTGGACACTCCAAACTATTTTCAAAAAGCGTATAGAATTTCTACCTCAGGCTTTTCTGTTAGGGATCACAAAGGATATCACTACCTCAGAGACAAATTTATTTTTGAACTTAATTACAGCAGCAAGATTATTGGTGGGACAGTACTGGAAGAATCCGGAAATACCGCCTATTGAAGAATGGACTGTGAAAGTAACAAATCTGGCGGAAATGGCGAAAATATCAGCATATTTGAAAAATCGCTCCAATGAACAATTTGTGACGGACTGGAAACAGTGGATAGACTATATCCAAGAGAGACACCAATCAAACAGAATGCAGCTGGCGTTTAGCTAGGGCTCGATGGGAGGAGGGAAGAAGGGTTAACAAATCAAATGTTTACAAAAACTAACCCCCAATGTTGAATGTATATGTTCTATAACTAATGCCTCTTAACATAACCTTATGACTAATGCTGTTTGCTTTAATATTGTTAAAGTAGACTGAATCTCTACCTCAGGATATGAAACTTTCACCTCAGGATCTCTGGTTAGGGACTATAAAAGATTGCACTAGTAATGGGATGAAGTCAATTCAGAAGCGCAAACGCACAATATGCGATAGACTAGAAACAGTAGATAGACCATATATAAGAGAAACACCAATCAAACAAAATGTATTCGGAGTATACTTGAAGATGTAAGGGAGGAGGGAAGAACGTTTACTAAAACAGATGTTTACAAAGATTAATACCTAATGTTGTATGCTAGGTTCTAGGAAGATTGCTTAGCAATAGGATCTTATGTTTAATGTTGAGCACATTAATATTGAAACGGATAGGGGAAACACCAATCAAAATAAAATGTAACAGGAGTATAGTTGAGGCTAGACACGAGGAGTGGGGGGAAAAAGGCTTACTAACCCAGACGTTATCAAAGACTAATACTTAGTATTGTATACCAGGTGTCATGATGATTGCTGCACAATATGTTCTTATGTTCAATGTTAATTGTTTTAATAAAAGAATTTTTATTATTTAAAAAAAAAAAAAAAAAAAAGCAAGAAGTCAGATTCACTTAACAACCCTGTGACTCACTGAACAACGGCAGTGATTCTCTTAACGACGGATGCAAGAAAGGTCATAAAATGGGGCAAAACTCACTTAACGGCTCTTTTGGAAATTTTGGGTTCAGTTGTGGTCGTAAATTGAAATTGCATATTTATGGGCTATTTTAGTGCCGCTTTGAAGGACGGAAGTCTTCACCATAACAGCTTTTAAAAGAGATATAAAACCAGCAAGCTACGATTAAAAGAAGCTACTCAGATACGAACTCCGCAAACAGTAGCTGCTCAAAGCAGTGCAAAGTAAAAAATCGACAACGTCTGCAAACGAACTGCAGGAGTGATAAATCTGCACACATGATTTCTACCAGACTCTGGCCAAGAAATGGTTCAGCTGCTGCAAAAAAACCCCTCGGGATGATTTTTAAAAATAGCCTTTCGCCGAAAAAACCCTGCAGTTCGTTCACCCAGATGTGTGTCTCAAAACCCGACCAAAACCCCAGGAAGAATTTGCAGAGAGAGCAAAAAAGGCGCTTTTTTAGGTTTATTGAAATGACCCAGCCTTTAACAAGCCTGCATGCGGGGTGAAAAAGAAAGAGGGAAATTATACAATTGAGAGAGACAGAGAGAGAAGATAGATGGATAGATAGATAGGTAGATAGATGCAGAGACAGAGAGATAGAGAGAGAGTAAGAGAGGGAGGGGTGATAGAGAGAGAGACATAGATATATGAGAAATGAGGGGGAGATAGATAGATGGATGGATGGACGGACGGACGGACGGACGGACGGACGGACAGACAGATAGATAGATAGATAGATGATGGATATGGATGGATGGATGGATGGATGGATGGATGGATGGATGGATAGATAGATAGATATAGATAGATAGAGGATGGATGGATGGATGGATGGATGGATGGATGGATGGATAGATAGATAGATAGATAGATAGATAGATAGATAGATAGATAGATAGATAGATAGATAGATAGATAGATAGATAGATAGATATAGAGGATGGATGGATGGATAGATAGATAGATAGATAGATAGATAGATAGATAGATAGATAGATAGATAGATAGATAGATAGATAGATAGATATAGAGGATGGATGGATGGATGGACGGACGGACAGACGGATGGACAGATGGATTGATGGATCGATGGACCGATTGATAGATGGATAGACTGATACCGGTAGAGAGATTGATAGATAGATAGATAGATAGATAGATAGATAGATAGATAGAGGATGGATGGATGGATGGATGGATGGATAGATAGATAGATAGATAGATAGATAGATAGATAGATAGATAGATAGATAGATAGATAGATAGATAGATATAGAGGATGGATGGATGGATGGATGGATGGATGGATGGACGGACGGACAGATGGATGGACAGACGGATTGATGGATTGATGGACCGATTGATAGATGGATAGACTGATAGAGAGATTGATAGGTAGATAATAGATAGAGGACAGATTAGATAGAGATAGATTGATAGAGAAATTGATAAGAGATAGATAAATAGATTAAGAGAGATTGATAGATTGACACATAGATAATAGATAGAGATGATAGATTAGATAGATTGATAGATTGATAGAGAAATTAATAAGAAATAGATAAAGACAGACACACAAACACCCACACATACACACATACAGAGAAAGAGAGAGAGAGAGAGAGAGAGAGAGAGAGAGAGAGAGAGAGAGAGATGATAATGATGAAGGTGATCACATGACCCCGGGGCACTGCAACCGTCATAAATATGAGTCAGTTGCCATGCATCCGAATTTTCATCATGCAATCCACAGGTGGGGTGCTGCAAGTGTGAAAATGAATCATAAGTCCCTTTCTTCAGTGCTGTTGTCACTTCGAACGGTCACTAAACGAACCGTTGCAAGTCGAGGACTACCCACAGTATCCACGTGCTATTGGCCAGAGGTCAGCCCCCTCTGGGAAGATGCATTTGACACGATGCTGGAAAACGCACGATCATCCAGACCCGCCGGTGTTGCAACATTGAACGTTGGAGTTGCTGTAGAATTTGGACTCCGGTTAATTTATCCTGCCACAAAATGAAGAAGGCTGCAAAGGCAGACACGGATGAAAAACAGAGGACTTTGGAAATGGGCAAAGAGGTTTTGAAGAAAATCACCCAAACATAAAAATGGAGACTAGCAGGGGTTGCTGCTTTGATCTCCAGCCTAGTCTGAAGCACATGTTTCCATGGACGCCCCACATGACTGCTTAACAATCCAGAAAGGATACAGAAAGCAGAAGATTTTGAAATTAAAAGGAAGAGCCAAGATGTCTCCCCTGTTTTCTGGTGGGACCGAATCTTCTCCAGAGCCAAGACAATCGTCAAATTAAAATGGTCAACGGGTCAAGGTGGCCTGACAACTTCTCCAGAAGTCATAAAAATGTCAAGATGAAGGGAATATCTGTCTTGCTCTGAGCAGGACTTGGGGGGAGCTTATAAAGAACCGAGACTTTGAGGTTGACCTCCTTTTAAATCATGGTCTTCTCCAGAAGACTCTCAAAGAGAAGGCCCAGGGTGAGTTGGTTGAAACTTTAAGGAAGGAGGTTTAAGGTGGAGGTCAAAAAGAAATGGTGGCAGCTTCTCATGAGCTTGGATCTTCAAAAAGAGGTTGATGAGTTGTTCTAGATGTCCTTCAAGGTCCGTTCCGCCTTTTTATGAGGAGCAGACCTAACAGCCAGAGAACAGCATCCCTAACAGTGGAGAACCAAGCATCTTCACTGGTCCCAAACCTGGAGAAACTAAAAAAAAAAAAAATTTCACCTAGATGTGTGGGACATCAACTCCCATAATCCCCAGCCAGAACGTTTCAGGATGGGTGAGATAGTTATGGACATTGCAATTTCCTCTCCTCAAAATTAATTAAGATGAAAGTTGAAGAAAGGCAAATTTAATTTAAGGGAAATGGATTTGTTTTTAGGGTAGAAACAAAGATCTGGGGTGGAGAAGATCTAGTGTTCCCTGCTTTTTCAGCATATAATAATAATAATAATAATAATACTAATAATAATAACAACAACAACAACAACAAAGTTAGTACCTTGGAGGTCATCTAGTCTAACCCCCTGCTCAGGCAGGAACCTATACCATTTCAGACAAATGGCTGTCCAGTCTCTTCTTAAAAACTTCCATATTGGAGGATTCACCACTTCTGGAGGCAGGTGGTTCCACTGGTTAATTGCCCTCACTGTCAGGAAGTTTCTCCTTAGTTCTAGGTTGCGTCTCTCCTTGATTAACTTCAGCTTTCCGTCGATTTGGTTTTAAAATGAAGACATATTCAAATTTAAATCCAATTAACCTGGAACCTCCCCTCAAAATTGTTTCGCAAGATTGATCTAGAATAGGGGTCCCCCAATTTTTTTGGGCACCAGGGACCAGTTCTGTGGAGAGAGGTTTTTCCACAGACCGCAGAGTGCGTGGTTTTGTGTGCTGCCTGCATCCCACGGATGGGGCTTTGCTTGTTTGTGCGGCCCGGTTGCTGGCACGCTGCGGCCACGGACCAACGGTTGGGTAACCCTGATCTAGAACACCTTTCTGGATCCAGGGCTGAAATCTTCCAGAGAGGACAACGTCATTCCCCATGTGATTATCAGAGGCTGTATCGCCAACTGGCTGCTATAAAATGTTGTTTCTGGATCCTGTTAGCCACCTTCCTTCTTTGTGTGTTGAAGACCACAATCATCTCATCTGCGTTTTTTTTTTTAGATTTTTCTCACCACGAACCCTTATTTTTGGCTACCTGAATGAAGAGTCAAACATCCCTTATCCAAGTTCAATTTTGTCTCCTCCGATGATGGGATATTCGTAGGAAATGCTTGCGCAGCTTGCCTGGTGAACCGTGTAAAAGTTTTGGCTGTCTCATTTGTGAACTCAGCAAACACAGAAAGGACACCAGGAGGACAGGGGTCAAACTGAGGGAAGGAAAAATCTTGAGGAACATTTCTTTTGTTCAGAAATCAAAAACGGGTTGAAGAACCCTAGCTGGAATTTGCTCAGAGTTGACCCAAGACCTGTAAGAAGGAAGGTTGGCATGATCTGAGCAAAGCTGGTTGAGAGGTCTACATATTAGATGGAAGACTCAGATACTTGTGTCCTCCAGAAAGATGTATCTAGAGCTACAATTTTTGGGAGAATATCAGCAGCTGAGATCAGTAATCTAATACATAGTTATGGACTTCTTAGCAGCATCTAGTAGATCTTTTTAGATGTTTATCCTCTCTGCTCTTCATCCTAGGTGGAATACATAGGCTTCCTGATTTGTAGCCGTTGACGGTTTGATACACCATGTGTCCGCTGATATGCATGGACACACTCTTACACACAACCATTGAAGTTGCTAACCATCATCGTGTCTTCTTGATGAAATCTTTTATAGCTGGTCATGTGTTATTCCAAGAGGAGCTTGGACGTATCATTGAGGTTCGTCAAAGAAGCATAATTTCAACACTGCAAAATGGGACAGGAATATTCAATATTCACGTATCAGTTTTTCTATAATCATCTTTATTAGCTGTGTTGGATTTTCTTTTTCAGAATATGAAGTTCAGAGAAAATTAATTTTCTGCTCTGAAGATGGTCCTTTTATCCCCATCAGCAAATTCTTATCATCCGCAAAAATCAGTTCCAGCTGGACATTTGGGTGGGCTTCAGAGAAGAAGAGGAGATGTTGGATCATCTTTTTCAATATCCATCTCAAGCCTTCTGCAGGTTTTGAAAGCATCGCCTCCAGAAGGACGTATGAAGTCATGGAAAAGTCACTGACACTCATTGCTGCCACCAAATAGTGCTCTACAGCTAATCCTCGACTTACAATCCCAATTGAGTCATTAAGAGAGGGGATTCATAAAACATCTCCTGCCTCCCTGCTCCTCTGTTGGGTCGGGTGGATGTGACTGGGAAATGAGGGTCCTTCAGACAACAGGCAGGGAGCCACCACGGAGAAGGCCCTTCTCCTGCCTCCTAGCTCCTCTGTTGGGTCGGGTGGATGGGAATCTTATGACTGCTAGAAGAGACAGGTATATAAATAGGGATCAACTGTCACTTCCTTCAAGGACTGATTGTGTTACCTAGTTTGGTCATGAAATGACTTCAAGACCTAAGAGACTTTCCCTCCCTCCCTCTTTCTTTCTTTCTTTCTTTCTTTCTTTCTTTCTTTCTTTCTTTCTTTCTTTCTTTCTTTCTTTCTTTCTTTCTTTCTTTCTTTCTTTCTTTCTTTCTCTCTCTCTCTCTTCCTTCCCTCCTTCTTCCCCTTCTTTCTTTTTCTCTTTCATTTTTCTTCCTTTCCTCTTTCCTTCCCTCCCTCCCGCTCCTCCTCCTCCCCTTTCCTTCCTTCCTTCCTTCCTTTTTTTAATTTCTTGCCTTGCTCCCTCCCATCTCCTTCCTTCCCTCCATCCCTTCCTTCCTTCCTTCCTTTCTTTCATTCTTTCTTTCTTTCATTTTTCTTCGTTACTTCCTTTCTTTCTTCTCCTCCCTTCCTTCCCTCCCTCTCTCTCTTCCTCCTCCTCCCCTTCTTTCTTTCTTTCTTTCTTTTTCTTTCTTTCTTTCCTGTTTCTTTTCCTTCTTCTTTTCCTCCCTCCCGCTCTCCTTTATTTCTTTTTTCTTTCTTTCTTTTTTCTTACCTTCCTTTAATTCTTTTTCTATTCTACTTTGTCCTCCCTTCTTTCCTTCCTTCCTTCCTCCCTCCCTCCCTCCCTCCCTCTCTCCTTTCTTTCTTTTTTCTTTCTTTCTTTTTTCTTACCTTCCTTTAATTCTTTTTCTATTCTCCTTTGTCCTCCCTTCTTTCCTTCCTTCCTTCCTTCCTCCCTCCCTCCCTCCTTTCCTTTCCTTTCCTTTCCTTTCCTTTCCTTTCCTTTCCTTTCCTTTCCTTTCTTCCTCCCTCCCTCCCTCCTTCCTTTCCTTTCCTTTCCTTTCCTTTCCTTTCCTTTCCTTTCCTTTCCTTTCCTTTCCTTTCCTTTCCTTTCCTTTCCTTTCCTTTCCTTTCCTTTCCTTCCTTTCTGAAAGAACAAAGCCAAAAGACTTTTGCAGGTCCTAGACAGGACAGCTGAAGTTCAGATCCTGATCAAAACAATCCCTGTGAGGAGTTTCTGTTAGCTTTGGATTTTGGAGATTGCATTTATTCATCCTTAAGTTAAACATCCCTGAATTGCGCATTGTGCGGGGGGGGGGAGGGATGAACTGAAGACAATGGTGGTCAAGCCAGCCATGGATCAGAGCGAGGGATGAGTGACAGGCCAACTAATACACTCATTCTCAAACTCAACCCATTGACCAATCCACAGTTTCCAAAGCAAACATGAGGATTCTCATCTCAGAGGTCATACAAAGGGTTGGAACCTGATTTATCCCATTAAACCATGATTCAGCTTTATCTACCTAGGTTGGTGACTCGCAGGAGTAATTCCTGTCCCTTGCAGAGGCCCCATCCCTTGAGAACACAGTCTCATTGCAGGTAAGCCCTGGCTTACGACCATTGATGCAATGTGCTTTAAATTTGGACAGTTGGCAACCGACTCGCATTTATGACGGTTGCAGTGTCCCAGGGTCACGTGATCCCCTTATGCAACCTTTTAATGAGCAAAGGGACACAGCGACCGTCATAAATAGGGGCCATTTGCCAAGCATCCGAATTTGATCATGTGACCACGGGGGTGCTGCAACAGTCATAAGTGTGAAAAATGGTTAGGGTTATTAAAGCTATTATAACTTTCAACAGTCACTAAACAAATGGTTGTAAGTGAACGGCTCCCTGTATTCATTTATAAGAGTATGAATGAGAGAGTCGAGCATATTCGGCTCTTAAATATTGGGAAGGGTTAGCAAAGCCCCAGACTTTATACATTATAACAAAGCCCCCACCCAAACAGAACACTCCCCCAGCCAATCAGAGCACAGCCAAGCCCCTAACCAATCAGAACACACCTCCACCCAATCAGAACACAGCCAAGCTCCCAGCCAATCAGTTCAAACCCCCACTGGCAGTTAAAAGGAAGAAACAGCTACAATCACACATTGCTCCTAGAAGCACGAAGCCAAAAGCACCAGCCTGAAGATGACGAATGAGACTTCGTCGAAACGTCACCAAGACACTTCAAATTCTACGTGGGAGAAAATCTGAAGAACCAAATATATATATATATATATATATATATATATATATATATATATATATATATATATATATATATATATATATATATATATATATATATATATATATATATATATATATATATATATATATATATATATATATATATATATATATATATATATATATATATATATATATATATATATATATATATATATATATATATATATATATATATATATATATATATATATATATATATGTCAAGTGGTTATTTTTTAGATTGCACCCTGTAAACCCAAATATGGGAGGAAGAAATCATTCTTTCCTTTGCTTGTTTCAGCTCAACCCAGAGCCATCTGCAAGCACAAATATATATATGTTGTTTAAAATTGTTAACAAAGAAATAAGGGATTTCTGAGATAGCTATTTCGAGTTATTTACCTCTCTTCAGTCAGAAAGGGTGAATTCTGACTGAAGAGAGGTAAATAACTCGAAATAGCTATCTCAGAAATCCCTTATTTCTTTGTTAACAATTTTAAACAATATATATATATTCAAACAAGCCCCAGACTTTATATACATATATTATATACATATATAAATCTATATCTTTATTCAAACACACCCAACACTAAACCCCACAGCCCTGATTAAAACCACATTGTCATGGAAGCGCTGAAGGGTGGGGATCTCCGGATTGATTTATAAATCACGAAAGGTGGTTTAATGCAGCTGTTTGTGGACTGCACAAAACACTCAGAGGAAAACTTGGCTCCTGTAACATCCATCTTACTTGCGGGGTGCAATACCTCAGAAACCTAAATTGCTGGTCAGAATCCCTCTTCTTGCAGCTCCATGAGAACAAGCCAGCATTTGTAGTTAATGCAACTGTCTGGCTGGAAAATGCAACCTGGGAAATGCAATTCATTGGCTAAAAGGGGCATTATTATAATGTTGGAAGAAAATCAGGTCCAGTTCCAAGCCGGGAGTAAGACATGGGAAATAAAATGGAGACTAAGATGCTGGAAATAAAATGGAGGCTTTCTTGCATTTCTTAAGATTTTTTCCTCTATATCTCCTTTGGGGAAATATAATGTTCTGCCTCTTTTTAATATTAAGAATAAGGAATATTTTAATCTGGGGGAGGAAGTCTTCCTACAATAACAATGATTACGGTCACATTATGTATTATAACAATGAGAAGCAGTTTGAGCTGGGTTCCTTTGGCCCAATCACCAGGAGACAGTGAGTTCTAGTCCCGCCTTAGACATGAAATCCAGCTGGGTGTCTTTGGGCCAATCACCAGGAGACGATGAGTTCTAGTCCCACCTTAGGCATGAAAGCCAGCTGGGTTCCTTTGGCCCAATCACCAGGAGACAGTGAGTTCTAGTCCCGCCTTAGACATAAAATCCAGCTGGGTGTCTTTGGGCCAATCACCAGGAGACGGTGAGTTCTAGTCCCACTTTAGGCATGAAAGCCAGCGGGGTGACTTTGGGTCAATCACCAGGAGACGGTGAGTTCTAGTCCCACCTTAGGCATGAAAGCCAGCTGGGTGACTTTGGGCCAATCACCAGGAGACGGTGAGTTCTAGTCCCACTTTATGAATGAAAGCTGGCTGGGTGACTTTGGGCCAGTCCCTCTCTCTCAGCCCAACCCACACCACAGGACTGTTGTAGGGAAACAGGAGGAAGAAGGAGAATTAGATATGTTCGCTGCCTTGAATTGTTTAAAAAAATAATAATAGAGGCTGGATATAAATAAATAAATAAATTTTAAAATTAGAATTAGAGTCCGGTGGGCTTGTCACAATTTGTGCACATTGTGTTTTCTTTCTTCTGAGTAATGATACCCCTACAGTCCTCCTCCTCCTCTTCTCCACAAATCCCTCTCTTTTCTGGCACTGATGATGTTCATAAGTTGGGTCCTGAAATGTCTACCAAGCTCAGAGAGCACCAAGGGCCCCATAGTCGTCGTCGTCCTCCTCCTCCTTCTCCTCCTCCTCCTCCTCCTCCTCCTTTCCACAAACCCCTCCCCTTTCAGGCACTGATGATGTTACCTAGTTGGGTCCTGAAATGTCTGCAAGGAAGCCACCAAGTTCAGAGAGCACCCAGGACTTCATTTCTGATCTACAAACCCTCTCTTCTCTTGATCTTAAGGTCTGGATGGATGGTTCTCAACAGGATTAGATTCCAGCTCACAAGGATGACAGATGTCACATTCTTGTTCCGTTTTTTTGTTTCAACGCCCCTGCTTTGATCTGGGTTTCCTTCTCCAAGTTCTGCTTTGTGTAGAAGACCCGAGGCAAGACTAGAAGTCCTTCTCCTAACAGAGAAGGCCGTTGACGGTCCTCAAGACTCCCAACCCAGTGTTCAGTAGAGTTCACTTCCTTCCAACCCACACAGCCCTTAACGGCAACCCGACAACTGCCTTCGCCCCCGGCAATTCGCAATTTGGCACCCGTTTTTGTGAAAGGCTCTCCCAACGTAAACAATCCTGCTAATGAGGGTTAATAAACTGTTGAAAGCTGTTGCCTGATAGGTCATCTACTCATGGAGGACATCTGCTTCTTTTAAGAAATGGAAAGATCGTGGCCAAAGAGGGTCACGGAGAAGCTCTGGATGGAGAGGTCGAGGGACGTGTGTGTGTGTGTGTGTGTGTGTGTGTGTGTGTGTGTGTGTGTGTGTGTGTGTGTGTTTTGGGAGTGAGAGAAAGCATTTCGTTTTCAAACTGCCCTCAACATAAGACCAGAAGGACAGAGTCTTTTTCATTTCATTTTACATTTTATATTATTTTATATTTTATATTATTTTATATTATTTTATTTTATTTTATTATTTTATTTTTTTATGTTACTTTATTTTATTTTATTATTTTATTTTATATTTTTATTTCATTATTATTTTTATTATCATTTGATTATTTTATTAATTTTAGCATTTTAGTTTTTTTTTATTTTATTGTTTTTTGTTACTGCTCTATTGTTGTTTTTTTTTTACTATGTTTCACTGCTTGTAAGTCCCCCAAATTTCCCAAACAAAACAAAAAAATATTTTATTTTATAATTTTATTTTATCTTAGCATCTCATTTCAGTTAATTTTAACATTTTGTTTTAGTTCATTTTAGCATTTTATTTTATTTTAAACTACCGTTTTATCTTAGTATTTTATTTCATTTTACATTAGCATTCTATTTTAGCATTTTATTTTAGCTAACTTTCACGTTTTATTTTAGCCTTTCGTTTTGTTTTTAGGTTTTAGCATTTTAGTTTTTTTATTTATTTTATTTCAACATTTTTTATTTTACTATATTGTTTTTACTGTATCATTTCTTTAATTTAATTTTTTCATTTTAATCATTTGGCTGGGGGATTGAAGTCCACAAGTTGGCAAGGTGGAGAAACATTGTCCTAATGGGTTAATTAATATCATTTCAGACTAGATAGAAGAACTACCCAATAGATGCTCCAGGTGGGAGAGACTTGTCCACCTTTGCTGATCCATACCTGTAGGAAACTGCTGAGAGGTGTCCTCACCTCCTCGATGCCATGTCTCTTGACCAAGAAGATCCATTTTCAGCCCTTGGGGTTTTCCTCACCTCTCAGATTCCATACAGGAAGAAGATAAGATATATTTCTCTATAGAAGACAATATTTGTAACTCAGGATTAAATTATGGAGTTGTTGATGCTCTCTGAACTTGGTTGATGGCTCTAAATATGGAGCCAAAGCTAGCTTCCGGACCTTCTGATCCCACCCCATAATTTTGACTGGTGACCTGGACCTTCTCTAGAGACAAGTCACCCCTTCTGACAATCTGGAATTGGTCAAGAAAGCTGGAACGATTCTATTTGGCTGTGGTGAACCTCATTAAACAGTCCTTTCTGGCAGATCTCCTGTTCTACAAGATCCAGGACCAACAAAAATTGGACGTGAAAATATTCCCCAACCCTAGGAAGGATATTCCTTTCCAAACCACCACAAGGTTGTCTTTGGGACAGTAGCTTGCGTGGCCAAGGTCTCCTTCAAGAATCAGAACTCAGAAGCCAAGGTTCTTCAAAGTTCTGCTCAGCTTTCCAAGCTAAACATGGTGGGACCAAGCCAACATGGAGATGGGAAGCTTCCAAGCAAGAATTAGTTGGATGAAGAGACTCATCCTTTTGGATTGACTAACCATCATGGTTATTATTTATTTAGTGTGTGATGAGACCATGGTGGTGGTCCATCGTGATGGTGTTCATTCATTGTTATGAGATGGAGTAATATTATTCAATGAGCCCGTTTGCTCTTGACATAAAGTCTGCGGTGGATTTATGAATCTTCTCTTTAATTTCATCACTCTGAGATTCTTGGACTGTCTTCATAAAGTCTTGGCAGTTCTCGGAAAGGTCATGAGGTTCCTCACTGAGACTCCACAGAAGCTAAACATCTTCAACAACAGGCTGAAGACCAATATTTGGTGCCTGTTTCAGAACAAAAAGCAGAATTACAGAGATTGAAGGCCTTGGAGGTCTTCTAGTCCAACCTCCTGGTCTAGCAGGAGACCCTCTACCATTTTGGACAAATGGCTGTCCCATCTCTTCTTGAGACCATCAGTGTCTAGTCTCTTCTTAAAAACCTCCAGTGATGGAGCACCCACGATTTCTGGAGGCAACTTCTGTTCCACTGGTTAATTGTCCTCACTGTCAGGAAGTTTCTCCTTAATTCCAGGTTGCTTCTCTCCTTGGTCAGTTTCCAACCATTGTTTCTAATCCTGCCCTCTGGTGCTTTCTCAGAATAGTTTGATGTCCTCTTCTTTGTGGCAACCCCTCAGATACTGGAATGCTGCTATCATGTCACCCTTGTTGCTTCTTTTCTTCAAACCCAAGTCCTACAGCCATTTTTTTGTATGTTTTAGTCTCCAGGCCTTGGATCATCACTGTCTTATCAACCTTGCAGGACAAGAAGCAACCGATGGAAACTAATCAAGGAGAGAACGAACCTAGAATTAAGAAGGAATTTCCCATCAGTAAGAACAATTAATCAGTGGAACAACCTGCCTCTAGAAGCGGTGAATGCTCCAACACTGGAAGCTTTTAAGAAGAGACTGGACAGCCATTTGTCTGAAATGGTATAGGGTTTCCTGCCTGAGCAGGGGGTTGGACTAGATGACCTCCCAGGTCCCTTCCAACTCTGTTATTGTTATTATTATTATTATTATCATCATCATCATTATTATGTCACCCCTAAACCTTCTCCTCATTGACGTACCTAATTCCTTCAATGGTCCATCAACATATTTTTTGATATCGTAGGGACCACAATTAGCAACAGCAACTTAGACATCATCAGTCTACTAAAAACACATCTTGCCATATCTCTGAGGTCCTTCTGTTGGAAGATGAAACTTTGATAGTAGAAGAAACATGGAATTGCAGAAGGGGTTCCTATTTTATTTTGTTGTGCTGGTCAACTTCTTAACAATATTTATTCTGGTAGGAAAACCTCAGTTGTAACCTCAGTGTCCTGTTTTAGTATGGAGCTCAGAATTATCTGGAACAATTTTGGGTGGGATCCTGGAAGTTCGTTTGCAGAAGGACCTTGATTTATAACAATCCGTTTAATGACCATTTGAAGTTACAACAGCACTGAAAAAAAAAGTGACTTATGATCGTTTTTCATGACCAGCGTTACATGGTCAAAATTCACACGCTTGGCAACTGGTTTGTATTTATGACGGCTGCAGTGTCCCAGGGTCACGTGATCCCCTTTTGTGACCTTCTGACAGTGGGGAAGCCAGATTCACTTAACAACCGTGTTGCTAACTTAACAACTGCAGTGATTCGCTTAACAAAAGTAGCAAGAAAGATTGTCAGATAGGCCAAACTCATTTGAGAACTGTCTCATTAAGCCACAGAAATTATGGGCTCAACTGTGGTCCTATGTTGAGGATTACATGAACTGGAGATTTGTTTCCTAGCTGTACTTCCTGTTCTGAGCCTTCCTCCTCCTCCTCCTCCTCTCCACGAACCCCACTCCCTTCTAGCTCTGATGATGTTTCCTAGTTGGGTCATGAAACGTCTGCAAGAAAACAATCACACTCAGAGAGCACCAAGATTTCCACAGTCGTTGTCCTCCTCCTCCTCCTCCTCCTCCTCCCTTCTAGCCCTGATGATGTTCCCTAGTTGGGTCAGGAAATGTCTGCAAGGAAAACCACCCAGCTCAGAGAGCACCAAGGACACCACAATCTATCCATCCTTCCTTCCTTCCTTCCTTCCTTCCTTCCTTCCTTCCTTCCTTCCTTCCTTCCTCCTCCTCCTCCTCCCCCTCCCTTCTAGCACTGATGATGTTCCCTAGTTGGGTCAGGAAACGTCTGCAAGGAAACCACCCAGCTCAGAGAGCACCAAGGACCCCACTTTCCTTCCTTCCTTCCTTCCTTCCTTCCTTCCTTCCTTCCTTCTTTCCTTCCTTCCTTCTCCTCCTCCTCCCTCCCATCCTCCTCCTCCTCCTCCCTTCTAGCACTGATCATACCTAGTTGGGTCATGAAATGTCTGCAAGAAAACCACCCAGCTCAGAGAACACCGAGGACCCCACGTTCCTTCCTTCCTTCCTTCCTTCCTTCCTTCCTTCCTTCCTTCCTTCCTTCCTTCCTTCCTTCCTTCCTTCCTCCTCCTCCTCCTCCTCCCTTCTAGCCCTGATGATGTTCCCTAGTTGGGTCAGGAAATGTCTGCAAGGAAAACCACCCAGCTCAGAGAGCACCAAGGACACCACAATCTATCCATCCTTCCTTCCTTCCTTCCTTCCTTCCTTCCTTCCTTCCTTCCTTCCTTCCTCCTCCTCCTCCTCCCCCTCCCTTCTAGCACTGATGATGTTCCCTAGTTGGGTCAGGAAACGTCTGCAAGGAAACCACCCAGCTCAGAGAACACCAAGGATACCACAATCCATCCTTCCTTCCTTCCTTCCTTCCTTCCTTCCTTCCTTCCTTCCTTCCTTCCTTCCTTCCTTCCTTCCTTCCTTCCAGCACTGATGATGTTACCTAGTTGGGTCATGAAATGTCTGCAAGAAAACCACCCAGCTCAGAGAACACCGAGGACCCCACGTTCCTTCCTTCCTTCCTTCCTTCCTTCCTTCCTTCCTTCCTTCCTTCCTTCCTTCCTTCCTTCCTTCCTTCCTTCCTTCCTTCTAGCACTGATCATGTTACCTAGTTGGGTCATGAAACGTCTGCAAGGAAACCACCCAGCTCAGAGAACCCCCAAGGACCCCCATACGGTCCGCCTTCTCTTCCTCCTCCCCCCCTTATCTTTCCTCCGGCCCTTGATCAGAAGCCGAGGTCCTCCCCCGTGACGTTGACCCTCCTACCTCCAAACTAGGCAACCGACCCTCTGGCTAGGACGGAGAGGGGGGCGTAACCGCGGAGGAGACCCGGTGCCTGTCACGGCACCCTCCAAGTTCATCCGAGGGCTGGTGGAATTCCTAAGGGCTTCGTCCCAGCATCGGGCGCCCTTATCTCCCCACGTCCCCCCCCGCCCCACCCGCAGCCGTGGGGTCAAATGGATCTTCCTTCCCGTCACATGCGCGATTAATTTTTCTTCCCCTCCTGGGGGCAGACAGACTGCATCAGCTTTTGCCAAACACCGCCGGGGTCCTGGCCCAGCAGAGAGCAGACATAACAAAGGAGTCAGTTGCACCCCCTGCTTGCTTTCAACAGCCCCCCCAAATAATCCTGGCATAAGAGAGAGAGAGAGAGAGAGAGAGAGAGAGAGAGAGAGAGAGAGAGATGGGAACGAGAGAAAGAAACAGAGAGAGACACACACAGGAGAGAGAGAGAGACGGGGAGAGAGAGAAAAAAAAGGAGAGAGAAAAAAGAGATAGAGGAGACAGAGAAAGGGATGGGAGAGAGAAAGACAGAGAAAAAGACACACAGGAGAGAGAGATAGGAGAGAGAAAAAGATGGGAGAGACAGGAGAGAGAGAGAAAGAAAGAAAGAGACAGGAGACAGAAAGGGATGGGAACAAGAGAAAGAGAAAGAGACACACAGGAGGGAGAGAGACGGAGAGAGAGATAGGAGAGAAAGAGGAGAGAGAAAAAAAGAGAGATAGATGAGACAGAGAAAGGGATGGGAGAGAGAGAAAGAGACAGAGAGAAAGAGACACACACATGAGAGAGAGAAAAAGAGATGGGAGAGAAAGAGAGAGACAGCAGAGAGAGAAAGAGAGAGAAAGAAAGAGACAGGAGACAGAAAGGGATGGGAACAAGAGAAAGACAGAGAAAGAGAGACACACACAGGAGGGAGAGAGAGAGACGGGGAGAGAGAGATAGGAGAGAAAGAAAGAGAAAAAAGAGAGATAGAGGAGACAGAGAAAGGGATGACAGAGAAAGAGAGAGACAGGAGAGAGAGAGAGAAACACAAACATGCACACACAGAGAAGAGAGAGAGAGACAGAGAGAGAGAGATGGAATGCACCTAACAATTTAAGCAAGAATGGTTATAAAACGGGACAAAACTCACTTAACAACTGGGTCGCTTTGCAACAGCAATTTTGTGCTCAGTTTTGGTCGTAAGTGGAGGATTAGATGTAGCTGATAATTTTAACTGCAAACGAAAATTTAAATTTGACTGCAAAGAGGGGAGGCTCCGGGCAGCTTAAGGGTGGGCTTGAATCAGGCCCCTTAGAAAAGGGAGGGGGCAAGCCCCCTCCCCACCCCCAGGGGCCCCTAGTCTGGGATTTTTCAGCTTGTAAAACAACATTGCAATCACATCCTGGAATTTTGGAAGGCGATGATAGGGTAGGACCGAACGGGGAGCAGTAGATGTCAAAATCATCACTTCAGCCCAAGCTGTCTGCCAAGAATTGTGGAATTTTATTATGGGGGGGGCGGTGGGGGCGAATGCGGAGGGAGGGGTGTAAAACATATGGTTTGCGTGCCGAAGCATGTAGGTTTAATTGGCGAATAAAACCGGAAGAGCAGCGAAAGATTTCGGTTGAATTCTGCCGCGCACACTCTTACAGGTAGTCCTCGAATTGCAACAGTTCACTTAATGACCATTCAAAGTTACGACGGCACTGTAAAAAAAATGAGACTCGTGATCTTTTTTCACACTTAACGACCGTTGCGGTATCCCTCGGGTCTCGTCCTAAATTCAGTCTTGGCAACTGACTTGTATTTGTGACTCGTATTTGGGATGCTGCAACTGCCGTGAATACAGGTAGTCCTCAGACTTACGACCACAAATTTGAGCCCCAAATTTTTATTGCTGAGCGAGACATTTGTTAAGTCTCATTTTTGCCCCTTTCTTGCCATAGTTATTAAGTGAATCACTACAGTTGGACTAGATGACCTCCAAGACCCCTTCCAACTTTATTATTATTGTTGTTATTAGTTCGTAAATGAGTCACACAGTCGTTAAGTGAATCCACCTTCCCCCTTGACCTTGCTTGTTAGATGGTCGCAAAAGGGGATCGTGTGACCCCGGGATGCTGCGACCGTCATAAGCATCCGAATTTTGATGGCATGACCCTGGGGATGCTGCAACGGTCGTTAAGTGTGAAAAACGGTCATACGATACTTTTTTTTCCCCAGTGTGGTTGTAACTTCAAATGGTCACTAAATGAACTGCTGTAATTCGAGGACTACCTCTCCATGCCGGTCGCCAAATGGACCGTGGGGATGTTCGAGAGTTGTAAGTGTGAGGACCAGTTGCAAGCCCCCCTTTTCCCCCATGCTGCTGTCACTTGGAACGGTCACTAAACGAATGGTTATAAATGGAGGACCTGTAGTTCACTATCCCAGCCCAGCCTGGCCTTTCTGCAGTGGCAGGAAAGCAAGGCAGATAAGGAACATTCAGCTTATCTTGGTTTTTATTATTTCAAGAAAAAACAATAGCTGGATTTAAGGATTTCTGCCAAGGGTTGCAAGCGTTTTCCATTCGCTCCGAAGTTTTCGCCTCTCCCGCGGTGGTCAAAAAATCTGAACTTTTGGGATGGAGACATGAGTAGAAAAGGTGTCACAAATGTCTCCCCTCGCCAGGGATGGGCCTCTTCGCCCCACCTCACCCCCCCAGGTGTTGTTGGGCCATGATGTTTTTGCATGCGTGTCTTCCTTCCTTCCTTCCTTCCTTCCTTCCTTCCTTCCTTCCTTCCTTCCTTCCTTCCTTCCTCTTTTCCTTTCTTTCTTTTTCATTTCACCCTGTTTCTTCCTTCCCTCCACCCTCTTCCTTTCCTTCCTTCCCTCACTCCTTCATTCTTTCCTTTTTTATCCTCCCTTTCCCTTCCCTTCACATGTTGCTCAATATTAGACACGCTAACCAGTTCCTTCCTTCCTTCCTTCCTTCCTTCCTTCCTTCCTTCCTCTTTTCCTTTCTTTCTTTTTCATTTCACCCTGTTTCTTCCTTCCCTCCGCCCTCTTCCTTTCCTTCCTTCCCTCACTCCTTCATTCTTTCCTTTTTTATCCTCCCTTTCCCTTCCCTTCACATGTTGCTCAATATTAGACACGCTAACCAGTTCCTTCCTTCCTTCCTTCCTTCCTTCCTTCCTTCCTTCCTTCCTTCCTTCCTTCCTTCCTTCCTTCCTTCCTTCCTGACAATGAGAACAATTAACCAGTGGGACAGCCTGCCTCCAGAAGCGGTGAATGCTCCAACACTGGAAGTTTTTATGAAGAAACTGGACAGCCCTTTGTCTGAAATGGTTTAGGGTTTCCTGCCTGAGCAGTGGGTTGGACTAGATGACCTCCAAGGTACCTTCCGACTTTATCATTATTATTATTATTACTATTATTATTATTATTTTGCCTGCCCTTCCCTCCCTTTTCCTTCCTTCCTTTCCTTTCCTTTCCCTTCCCTTCCCTTCATCTTCCTTTCCTTTCCCTCTCCATTCCCTTCCTCTTTCCTTTCCCTCTTCCTTTCCTTTCATTCTTCCTTCCCTTCCCTTTCTTTTCCATCCCTGTTCCCTTCCCCCTTTCCTTTCCTTCCCCTTCCCTTTCCCTTCCCTTCCCTTCTCTCTTCCTTTCCCTTCCTTTCCTTTCTTTTCCTTTCTTTTCCTTTCCTTTTTCCTTTCCCTTCCCTTCCCTTCCCTTTCCTTTCCTTTCCTTTCCTTTCCTTTCCTTTTCTTTCCCTTTCCTTTCTTTCCCTTTCCTGGTGGCAGTTCGATCCCATCGGGGACATCCAATCGGAAGTGATCCAATCCCTATTATATTTCTAGGAATCCAGCCTCACGGATACCATTTGTTTGTTTCAGAGCCTCTGTTTCTAGGGCAATTATTATTTTTTCCCTAAAAAAATTAGCCCAACGAGTATGATTAATTTCCACTCTGTTGCTATGGTTATTAATAATAATGAAGTGATCATTACTGCACGCAGGTTTCTCGTGCACAGTTAATATTTGTTTCAAAAATAAGGACTGGACAAGGACCAAGAGTTTTCAAATAGCGTGTGAAAACTCCATTTGTTGTGTGTGTGCATGTGTGTAACACATTTGTGCTTTGCAGAATTCATTCCTGTCACTGGTTTATAGCCACGGCTAAAAGAGGCTGCAGCCGTCATCTTTTGCAAATATAATTAGGCCTCAGCTTACAACAATTCATTCAGTGACTGTTCATAGTTACAAGGGCACTGAAAAAAATGTGACTTATGATCCATTTTCACACTTAATGACCGTCGCAGCATCCCTGTGGTCACATGAAAAAAATTAAGAGGCTCGGCAACTGGCATGTACTTACGACGGTTGCAGCATCCTAATAGATCATGTGATCCCTAATAGGTCATGTGGCCCTCTGGCAAGCAAAGTCAGAGGATTCGCTTAACGACTGTGTTACTGATTTAACAATGAATGAATGAATGAATCATTTAACAACTGTGGCCAGGAAAGGTCGTAAAATGGGGGGGGGGGAAAACTCACTAAACAACTGTGTCATTTAACAACAGAAACTTTTAGCTCAGTTGTGCTTGTAGGTTGAGAACTATCTGTATAAATCTGCAAACCTCCAGACGTTGTGGGCGCTCCAACGCTGGAAGTTTTCAAGAAGAAACTTGGACAGTCTCCTTTCTGAAATGGCCTAGGTTCTCCTGCTTGAGCAGGGGGCTGGACTAGAAGACCTCCAAGGTCCCTCCCAGCTCTATTTTATTCTATTCTTTGATACCCTTCACTTCAGGTGGCGCAGAGTGTGTGAGATGCTGAAGAAGCAACGGGTGGAAACTAACCAAGGAGAGAAGCAACCTAGAACCAAGAAGAAATTTCCTAACAGTGAGGACAGTTGATCAGTGGAACTCCTTGCCTCCAGAAGTTGTGATTGCTCCAGCACTGGAAGTTTTTAAGAAGAGACTGGACAGCCATTTGTCCGAAATGGTATAGGGTTTCCTGCCTGAGCAGGGGGTTGGACTAGATGCCCTCCAAGGTCCCTTCCAACTTTATTATTATTATTATTATTATTATTATTATTATTATTATTGGGTATCCTGCGTGAGCAGGGGGTTGGACTAGATGACCTCCAAGGTCTCTTCCAACTCTATTACTATTATTACTATTATTACTATTATTACTATTATTACTATTATTACTATTACTATTACTATTACTATTACTATTACTATTACTATTACTATTACTATTATTATTATTATTATTATTATTATTCATAAGTCGTGAATCCCAGTCAATTGAACATTCAAATTGACTGGCGTTGATGGTTGACACGGGTTATTATTATTATTATTATTATTATTATTATTATTATTAGACGTGAATCCCAGTCAATTGAACATTCAAATTGACTGGCGTTGATGGTTGACACGGGTTATTATTATTATTATTATTATTATTATTATTATTATTATTATTATTATTATTATTATTATACGTGAATCCCAGTCAATTGAACATTCAAATTGACTGGTGTTGATAGTTGACACGGGTTATTATTATTATTATTATTGTTGTTGTTATTGTTATTATTATTATTATTATTAAATATTAGTCCAATATTAGTCTAGATCACTTTCTGTTCTTTCTGATTGGGCTCTTCTCTGCATCACATTTACGAAACTGCGTTAATCTGTCATTTCTGCTTGAGTAATGAAGCTCCGAAAGGGAAAGTTGCCTGCTAAATCAGGTTTAAAAATAACTTTTAAAAGGGCTGGCTTTTCTGGCTTATAGGAAACTCTGAAGACAAGAGGGGGGGAAAAAAGATCTTTGTTGTAACTGGCAGGGGCGGAAACGAGAAAGGTGTAACTCTCTCCCTGACTTTGGCATTTATCACAATAATTCTAGATGTGAAGCCTGGAAAATCATGGGCCCCTCCCCTCCCCCCCCAAAATGAGCTCAGGGTGAGTATTGTCTTCTCACACTATAACTCTAAATGCCATCGACTTACGAGCACAACGGAGCCCAAAACGTCAGTTGCTAAGTGAGACACCTGTTAAGTGAATCTTGCCTCACTTTACGACCTTTCTTGCCTCCATTCTTATGTGAATCATTGTTAAGTGAATAACACGGTCGTTAAGTGAATCTGGCTTCCCCCATTGACTTTGCTGGTCAGACGGTCGCCAAAGTGATCACCCTCCCCCCCCCCCGGGATGTTGCAAGTGTCATAAATAGGAGTCAGTTGCCGAGTGTCTGAATTTTGATCACGTGACCACAGGGGATGGCTACAACGGTCGTAACTGTGAAAAGTGGTCATAAGTCACTTTTTTCAGTGCTGTTGTAACTGTGAACGGTCATTAAATGAACTGCTATGAATTGAGGATTACCTACCAGACATACCCAATTGCTGGAATTGGGGGTGTCTAGTTTAACAAAGAGAAGGACGAGGGGGGACAGGATAGCAGTCTTCCAATATCTCAGGGGCTGCCCCAAAGAAGAGGGAGTCAAGCTATTCTCCAAAGCGCCTGAAGGCAGGACAAGAAGCAATGGATGGAAACTAATCAAGGAGAGAAGCAACCTAGAACTAAGGAGAAACTTCCTGACAGTTAGAACAATTAGCCAGTGGAACCGCCTGCCTCCAGAAGCGGTAAATGCTCCAACACTGGAAAGTTTTTAAGAAGAGACTGGACAGCCATTTGTCTGAAATGGTGTAGGGTTTCCTGCCTGAGCAGGAGGATGGACTAGATGACCCTCAAGGTCCCTTCCAACTTTATTATTATTTTATTCTGTTATTTCCCCAGCCAGCATTCTTGGATTTCAACTTCCCGAATCTCCTAGCCAGCAAACATGGACTTTAATAACCAAAATTCCCTCTCCCCCCCCCCACAGCTAGCATGAATGGACTTCAATTCCCAGAATTCTGTGAGCTGAAATCCATACATCTTAAATTTTGTGAGGTTGCAAAACACGCTCTTAGTGGACTGAGTCAATCCAGGCTGTTCAGCTTGTTCCAACCTTGAAAAAAGGGTTAAATCAGTAATTTGATTAAGCTGACTTTGGGAATAAGAGCCAAAGTTGTACTTTTTTTTTTTTTTTTACAAATTGTGTGCTGAACTAATTTACAAAAGCAAAGTAAACATGCAGCCAACAGAGGTCGTGAAGTATTGCATTTTTAAGAGAATAATTGTAAGAATTAAAAAACAAAACAAGAAAAGGACCAAAAAAAAAAAAAACCACTTGGCAAAGGATGTTAGGAGCAGAAGAACAAAAACTATGACAATATTGGTCAAAAGGTTTCTTCTTTCGCTCTTTGTCACAACAAAAACAGACAAAAAAAAAACAACCTACTTTAAACATTGAGACAGAACACAGACCAAGAATTTATTGCTGCAAACAAGTGCAGATATCTCTGCTTTGTGCACCACAATTGTTTTCTGCCACCTGTGAAAAAAACTTTTCTTTCTTTCTTTCTTTCTTTCTTTCTTTCTTTCTTTCTTTCTTTCTTTCTTTCTTTCTTTCTTTCTTCCCTCCCTTCCTCTTTCTTTTTTTTCTTTCCCTCCCTCCCATCCTCTTTCTTTCTTTCCCTTTCTTTCTCTTTTCTTTCTTTCTCTTCCTTCCTTCTTTCCTTCCCTCCCTCTTTCTCTCATTCCCTCCTCCCTTCCTCCCTCCCTCCCCCTCCTCCCCTTCCTTCCTTCCTTCCCTCCCTCCCTCCCTCTCTCTGTCCTTTCTCTCTCTTTTTGTCAACATCCACCTTGAGAATCCAAATAAAACTCCCATATTCTTTCTTTCTTTCTCTCTCCATCTCTCTTTTTTTCTTTCATTCTTTCCTTTTTATCTTCCTTCCTTTCCTTGTATTCATCTGTCCTCCTTTTTCTCCTTTCCTTCCTTCCATCTTCCCTCCCTGCTTTCTTTCCTTCCTTCCTTCCTTCCTTCCTGCCCTGCCTCCAATCCTTCCTTCCTGTTTCTTCCCTTACCCTTTCCTCCCTCCTCTTTCCTTCCTTCCGCTCGCCACCCATGTCTCAGTGGAAGGCAGTTGGTGAAAACTCATAGTAGTTCTTGGTCCTTTGGCAGATCCCAAATATCCAGGAAACAGACACACAGTTTGGACAAACCAGGGATTGATCCAAGATCGCAGATCCATCTCCTCATTTTCAACTCAAACTGGGAAAAGTAGGAACAGACCAAACCACCTGAGCTAATGTTTCAATTCCTGAGATTTTTTTTCCCTAATAAGCAAAGTGACTGGAAGTTTTAAGAAGAGATTGGACAATCATCTAACAGAATGACGGAATCATTGGAAGGGACCTTGAAGATCATCTAGTCCAACCTCTGCTGGAACTGATCAAGGAGAGAAGCAACCTGGAAATTAAGGAGAAACCTCCTAACCATTAGAACAATTAACCACTGGAACGGCTGGCCTCCAGAAATTGTTGGGTGCTCCACCACTGGAGGTTTTAAAGAAGAGACTGGACTGGACAGCCACTTGGTATAGGTCCTCCTGCTTGAGCAGGAGGGGGTTGGATTAGATGACCTCCAAGGTCCCTTCCAACTCTTGTTACTCGCTCTTTCCCCCCCAAAAGAAAGTTTCCTAACTCCAGGAAAGGGCGCAAACTTTCACAAGCCCTGATTTATCTTGGCTTGGTTCTCTTAACATGTTTGGGAAGGGCTCGGAAAGGAAATGGGTGGGGCATCTCCTCACAAGCCGCAAGCTTTGTCCTCATTCTGTTCCCCCTCCAGACAGGTCTGGGAACACACTGCTGGGGCTTCCCACTCCCCACAACCACACCAGATGTGTTCCTCCTCCTCCTCCTGGTTTGTGTGTGTGTGCTTGTGTGAGAGAGAGAGAGAGACAGAGAGACACACACACACCGCAAATGTTTCTCCCTCTCTTCTCCAGGCTGGGAGACAAAAGCGCCTGGCTCAACGTTTCTAAAAATCAAATTATTTGCAAATGGGGGATGAGAAACACACACACACACACACACACACAGCACAACTGATGGAAGAAAATGGAAGTCTGACCCACGAAGGCTCATTTTAAGGGGGCGGAAAACAGGTCCTCCTTAAGTGGAAGTTTATTTTAAGGGCGAGTGAACGGGTGTGTCCCAAAAATTCACACTTCGTTCCCAGGAGGTGAACTGGGGAACATTTGGGCTGATTGGAAGGTGGGAGAGGATCTGCAGAACAGAATTTTGGCTCCTGGCAATCATCATTTAACAACCATTCATTGCTTTCCACAAGCAACAGAGGGCTTCAACTACTAGGTTGGAAGCCAGAAGGACCAAGCTAGTAAAAAGGTTCCAAAACAATCAATCCATCCATCAGAATAGAAGCTGGAAGGGACCTTGGAGGTCTTCTAGTCCAACCCCCTGCTCAGGCAGGAAACCCTATACCACTTCAGACAGGTGGCTGTCCAGTCTCTTCTTGAAAACCTCCAGTGATGGAGCGCCCACGATTTCTGGAGGCAGGTCGTTCCATAGGTTAATTGTCCTCCCTGTTAGGAGATTTCTGCTTTATTCCCGGTTGCTTCTCTCCTTGATTATTTTGCATCCGTTGCTTTTTGTCCTGGCTTCTGGTGCTTTGGAAAATAGGTTGACCCCCCACCCCTTCTTTGTGACAGCCCCTCAAATACTGAAACACTGCCATCCTGTCACCCCACAGAGTCCTTCTTTTCTGTAACTAGCCAAAACCAAATACTTCAATCACTCTTCGTATGTTTTGTCTCCAGGCCTTTAATCCGTTGCTCTTCTTTGCACTTTTTCCAATGTCGCAACATCTTTTTTTTGTATCCAAAACTGAATGCAAGTATTCCAGGCGTGGCCTTACTAGGGCTTTATAAAACGGTACTAATACTTCATGTGGGTTTTGATTCTATGCCTTATACAACCAAGGATTGTATTAGCCTTTTTGTCTGTTTGTGCACATTGCTGGCTCGTGTTTAAGTGATCGTCCACTCGGACTCCAAGGTCCCTCTCACAGTTACAGTTACAAGAACAAACCATGATGCATTGTCCTTATTCTGGGGGAAAACTAATCAAGGAGAGAAGCAACCTAGAACTAAGGAGAAACTTCCTCTGACAGTGAGAGCAATTAACCAGTGGAACCACCTGCCTCCAGAAGCGGTGAATGCTCCAACACTGGAAGTCTTTTAAGAAGAGACTGGGCAGAGCCATTTGTCTGAAATGGTATAGGGTCTCCTGCCTGAGCAGGGGGTTGGACTAGATGACCTCCAAGGTCCCTTCCAAATTTATTATTCTGTATTCTGTATCTTACAAGAATTTCCCAGGCCAGCCAAGTTTGCAAACAGAGATCAGATCATGCTTTTGACAAGAAGATCAGAGATCTCGAAAAGTTCCAGGCGGTGGCATCTGACAGCCCAGAAAGATTGCCGGCTTGACGCTACCAAGTGAGATGGTGGAATCCTGCCCCAAGCAGAAGGGGAGAAAGGGTGCGGGACGGCTTGGGGACAACCGTGAAATGTAAAAGTTGGGGTTCAAACTGAGTGGAGGTGAAAACGAAGGGACACCAGGGCTGGGAACTGTTTTGGTCAGAATGTCTGGTGGAGATCTCTTTCAGGGCCGTTCTGTTTTCAGCTTTCTGGATCTGTTTCTCTGACCAAGTGGCTTTTTTTTTTTAACTACCACAACCTTGCCAGGTAGGCTTCTGGGAGGTAGAGTGATAGTCCAAAGTCAGCCAGGGATGTGTTCTCCTCCTCCTCCTCCTCCTCCTCCTTTCTTTCCTTTCTCCCTCCCTTCTCTTCTTCCTCTCTTTTCTTCTTCCCTCCCTCTTCTCCTCTCTCCTTCCTTCCTCCCTTCTCTCTCTCTTCTTCCTCCATTCCTCCCTTCTTCCCTTCCTCCTTTCTTTTCTCCCCCTCTTTCCACCTTTGTCAGACCCTCCTTCTCTCCCTCCCTTCCTCCTCCATCTCCTGTCCTTCTCCTACCCTCCATCCGTTCCTTCCCTTTTTCTTCCCTTCTCCTCCTTCTTCTCTTTTCTTCCTCCCTTCCTCTTCTCCTTCTCTCTCCCTCCCTTTTCTCCCTTCCTCCTTCTCTTTCCTTTCCATCTTGCTCAGGCCCTCCTTCTCTCCCTCCTTCCTCTCTTCCTCTCCTTCCTTCATTTCTCCTTCTCTTTCCTTCCTCCTTCTTTCTCAGATCCTCCTCTTCTCCTCTTTCCCTCTTCCCTTTTCCTCCTCTCCTTCCTTTTTCTCCTTCTTTCCTTCCTTCCTTCCTCCCTCACTCTTCTCCTTCTCTCCCTCTCCTTCCTCCCTCCCTCCCTCTTTTCCTTCTCCCTTTTCTCTCTTTCCTTCCTCCATTCCTCCCTCCCTTCCTCCCTTCCTCCTTCTCTTTCCTTTGTATCTTTCTCAGACCTTCATTCTCTTCCCCTCCTTCCCTCCTCCCTCTCCTCCCCTCCTTCGTTTCTCCTTCTCTTTCCTCCCTCCCTCCCTCTTCTCCTTCTCTCCCTCTCCTTCCTCCCTCTTCTCCTTCTCTCTCCCTTTTCTCTTTCTCCTCCCTCCCTCCCTCCCTTCCTTCCTCCTTCTCTTTCCTTTGTATCTTTCTCAGACCTTCCTTCTCTCCATCTCCCTCCTTCCTCTCCTCCCTTCTCCTCCTCTCCTTCGTTTCTTCTTTCCTTCCTTCCTCCCCTCCTCCCTCCCTCCTTCTCCTTCTCTCCCTTTTCTCCCTTTTCTCTCTCCTTCCTTCCTCCCTCCCTCCCTCCCTCCTTCTCCTTCTCTTCCCTTTGTATCTTTCTCAGACCTTCCTTCTCTCCATCTCCCTCCTTCCTCTCCTCCCTTCTCCTCCTCTCCTTCGTTTCTTCTCTTTCCTTCCTCCCTCCCTCCCTCTTCTCCTTCTCTCCCTCTCCTTCCTCCCTCCTTCCCTCCCTCCCTCCGTCTTCTCCTTCTCTCTCCCTTTTCTCTTTCTCCTTCCTCCATTCCTCCCTCCCTCCCTCCCTTCCTCCTTCTCTTTCCTTTGTATCTTTCTCAGACCTTCCTTCTCTCCCCCTTTCCCTCCTCCCTTCTCTTCCTATCCTTCGTTTCTTCTTCTCTTTCCTTCCTTCCTCCTTCCCTCCCTCTTCTCCTTCTCTCTCCCTTTTCTCCCTTTTCTCTCTCTCCTTCCTCCATTCCTCCCTCCCTCCCTCCTTCTCTTTCCTTTGTATCTTTCTCAGACCTTCCTTCTCTCCCCCTCCCTCCTTCCCTCCTCCCTTCTCCTCCTCTCCTTCCTTTGTTTCTCCTTCTCTTTCCTTCCTCTCTCCCTCCCTCCCTCCCTCCCTTCTCTCTCTTCTTCCTTTGTTTCTCCTTCTCTTTCCTTCCTTCCTCTCTTCCTCCCTCCCTCCCTCCCTTCTCTCTGTTCTTCCTTCCTACTTCTGAACTTGGCTGAATTCCCTCGGTCTGTAAAGTCCGAGTTCCATAATATCCCTCTTTTAATCCTGAACTGACCGTTTACCCCCTTCCCCCAAATTCATTTTGCATCTGTTGCTGGATGAAGCTGTAACCGGAAAGCCTGGGATGATGGCCCAACCGCTATACCCTCTCTCTCCAGTTTTTCAAGTTGTCCTCCTCAACGTTGGCCAAGTCATATTCAAGAAGCGTTGATGGATGTTCCTCAAAACTCTTTTCTCCTTCTCAACAGGAAGAACATCATCCACCCCTGGTCCACTCCCAGGAGACACGGTTTGCGTGTCCAGGATGACAAGTAATGGCCAGCTCATCTCCTTGCTATGTGCTCCTGGGCTTAAAAACCTATCTCAAAGGAAATGGCCAGAATGCAGCATCCTGTTGAAGAAACTTGGGTTTGGATGACTCTGGTAGAGGTTGACTTGACCCCAAGGTTGTTGACTTAGATGGAAGCCCTTCAGAGTTCGACAATCTGTAGGTTGTTATTAGTCCTTCTACGAGGACTAATGAGGACCATCCAGTTCAGGCCTCCTCCATTTTCTTGTTCTACTCATCTCCTTCCGTCTGGGGCCTTCAAGGTTGAGGGAGAACATTTCCTAGAATTCCCAGCCAGATGGCTGTGGGCCACCACCCTTTGGGACTTAGGGTTGTCAGCAAGCCAGAACATCTGGAATTTCTGCCTGATGAGTTACATTTGGGTAGAGCCACATCTTCCTTCTTTTCTGAAGAAATGTTCTTCTCCAGAAGGATAGTTTGCAGCCCGGGGCCTACAGAAATGTCCAAATGACCTGGCAGAAATCACGCACCAAGTTCAGTTTCTCCTGGGAGAAAAATTAGATCTCAAAATTGAGGGATGTCGAAGAACACAAAGGATCCACTGTGAAGACCTTATATTCGGGATATGAAAGCCCCACTCCTGTGGGAGAATAGCTATGTAGGCATCCTGCGTAGATGGACTCACGAATTGTCCAATGGCTCTTGAGAGGAGGGTCCTGATCAGTCTGAGCTATGGTGGCTCTGCTGCATTTCTATTTAAATTCTTTCTTCCTTCTTCTTTCTTTCTTTCTTTTTTCTTCTTTCTTTCTTCCATCTTTTTTCCTTTTTTCCTTTTTCTTTCTTTCTTTCCTTCATTGTTTCATTTCACCCTTTCTTCCCTCCTCCCTCTTTTCCTTCTTTCCTTCTTTCCTTTCCTTCCCTTCCCTCACTTCTTCCTTTTTCCTTCTTTCCTTCATTCCTTCTTTCCTCCCTTCCTCCTTCCTTCCCTTCCCTTCCCTCACTCCTTCCTTTTTCCTCCCTCCCTCCCTTTCTTCCCTTCCCTCACTCCTTCCTTTTTCCTTCTTTCCTCCCTCCCTCCCTCCTTTCTTCCCTTCCCTTCCCTTCTAGATACACTAACCAGTGTACAACAAATCCATTCTAGGTGGGATTAAAATCACACAGAGCTGAGCCCCAACTACTCAGTGCACTTTCTTTCTTTCTTTCTTTTTTCTTCTTTCTTTCTCTCTCTCTCTTTTCTTTTTTCTTTCTTGTTTCTTCTCTCTTTCTTTCTGTCTTTTTTCTTCTTTCTTTTTTCGTTCTTATCTTCCTGTTTTTTCTTCTTCCTCGTCCTCCTCTTCCTTCTCTCCACAAACCCTCCCCCTCACTTTAGCACTGACGATATTCGTAGTTAGATCATGAAGTGTCTGCAAGAAAACCACCAAGCTCAGAGAACCCGCCAGGACCGCAAAGTCTTTTTCTCCTCCTCCACCTCCTCCTCCTCCTCTATCCTCCTCCTCCTCCTCCTCCTCTATCATCTCCTCCTCCTCCTCCTTCTTCCCGACCCTCCCCACAATCACGAAGACCCTTCTTTGTCCATCTCCAGCAGGAAACAAGGAGTGGAAACAGGGTGGGGCTCCAGGGACCACCTTGGCAGGGACTGAGGTCCGGAGCCCTGGAAAATGGGGATGAGGTCATTGAAAAATCCTGATCTCCACTGGGCCCAATCTGGATTAATTGTTTGGATACGTGTTATAAATATCCAAGAAGGTTTTCTGCATTTACTAGGAAGATCTCCGTGCGTCGAGTTGGTGGGGCTCAGCTCAGCGATTGCTTCAGCTTAAACAATAATTTTAATCCCACCTAGAATGGATTTGTTGTAAACTGGTTGGCGTGTCTAATTTCGAGCAGCATGTGAAGCGGAGGGAAAGGAAGGGAAGGGAAAGAAGGAAGGAAGGAAAGAAGGAAAGGAAGGAGGGAGGGAGGGAAGGAAGGAAAGAAAGAAAGGAGAAGGGAAAAGGGAAGGAAGAAAGAGTGAAAAGAAAGAAAGAAAGACAGACAGATAAGAAAGAAAAAGAAAGAAAGAAAGAGGATGGGAGGCAGGGAGAGAAAAAGAAAAAAAGAGGAAGGGAGGGAGGGAAGAAAGAAAGAAAGAGGATGGGAGGGAAAGAAAGAAAGAAAGAAAGAAAGAAAGAAAAGAAAGGGAGGGAACGAAATAAAGAAAAAGAAAGAAAGAAAGAAAGAAAGAAAGGGAGGGAGGGAGGGAGGAAGGGAGGGAGGAAGAAAGAGGGAGGGAGGGAAAGAAAGAAAGAAGGAAAGAAAGAGAAAGAAAGAGAAAGAAAGAAAGAAAGACAGATAAGAAAGAAAGAAAGAAAGAGGATGGGAGGGAGGGAAAGAAAAAGAAAGAAAGAGGATGGGAGGGAAAGAAAGAAAGAGGATGGGAGGGAAAGAAAGAGAAAGAAAGAAAGAAAGAAAGAAAAGAGGGAGGGAAAGAAAGAAAGAAAGAAAGAAAGAAAGAAAGAAAGAAAGAAAGAGAGGGAGGGAGGAAGGGAGGGAGGAAGGAAGGATAAAGATGGAAGGCAGTAAAGGAGGACAGGAGGAGAGAAAGACGGAAAGACAGGCAGCCACCATCCATCCTTTCTCCTGCCTGTCACCTTCTCTCCTTCTCTGGCGCTCCAGGGGTCTTGAGGGTTCCCTCCATCACGCACGCTCCACTTCAGGGGGTTTCGCGGGGCGCCCCGTCCACTCCCCCCCCCGCCCTCTGCCCAGGTAGTCCCCTGGCGGGAGTTCCTCAGTCCAAAGGTTCGTGGCACCTCCCCATCCCATCCCATCCCATCCCCCTCCTCCCCTTCCTCCTGCTCCCCCTCCCCCCGTCTTAAGGAGCACCTGTTCTGGGGGAAGCTGCGCAAACACTCCCCCCCCACACACACCCGCCGCCGCGTCCTCCTGCCGGCGGACACCTGAAGGAGGACAAACATTGCGGCCGGGCTTCGACGCCACGCTGGCTTCCTCCTCGAGTCGACGGGGCCAGGGATGACCTCAGCGGAGAAGGCCCTTCGCTGGGGCCGGAGGCAGACAAGGCAGGCCGTTCAGAGGCTGCCCGGGGGGCGTGAGAGACGCCCGTCTGCGGAGGAAAACTGCACCTGCCGGCCATCCTTGCCTGGCTCTTCTACAATTCTTTCAGTGTCCGCATGGACGGGCGGACGGACGGACGGACGGACGGACGGATGGATGGATGGATGGCAGAGGGAGGGAGGGAAGAAGGAAGGAAGTAAGGAAAATAGGAAGGAAGGAAAATAGGAAGCAAAAGAGGGAGGAGGGGAGGAAGGAAAGGAGCAAGGGAGGCAGAGAGGTAGGGAAGGAAGGATAAAGATGGAAGCAAAAAAGGGAAGGGAGGGAGGGAGGGAGGGAAGGAAGGAAGGATAGCAAAAAAAGGAAGGAAGGGAGGAAGGAAGGAAGGAGGGAGGGAGGGAGGGAGAGAGGGAAGGATAAAGATGGAAGATAGGAAGGAAGGAAGCAAAAAAGGGAAGGAAGGAGGGAGGGAGGAAGGAAGGAGAGAGGGAGGGAGGGAGGGAAGGAAGGAAGGATAAAGATAGAAGATAGGAAGGAAGGAGGGAGGGAGGGAGGGAGGAAGGAAGGAGGGAGGGAGGGAGGGAGGGAGAAGAGGAGGGAGGGAAGGAAGGATAAAGATGGAAAGCAGGAAGGAAGGAAGCAAAAAGGAGGGAAGGAGGGAGGAAGGAAGGAAGTGGGAAGGAAGGAAGGAAAAAATGTTGTCAAGGAGATATAAAAAAAATTACTTTCATAAAATTGCTGCACATACAGAATTTAAATTTAATGGTCTCATTTCCCATTAAAATACTTGCAAACGTTCATTTAATGACCATTTAAATGATTGGCACTGAAAAAAGTGACTTGTGACCATTTTTCACACTTATGACCGTTGCAACATTCAGAGGCTTGGCAACTGACTCGTATTTATGACATTCCCGGGGTCACGTGATCTTCTTTTGCAACCTTCTGACAAGCAAAGTCCATGGGCAATTCACTTAACAACCAATGTGACTGGCTTAATGACTGCAGTGATTCACTTAACAACTGTGGCAAGAAAGGGCGTAAAGTGGGGCAAAACTCACTTAACAACTGTCTTAGTGATGGAAATTTTGTAATAGTCCCTTCTGAGATTCTGTCCTCATAACAACAGCCCTGTAAGGTAGGCAGGGCTAAGAGAATGGTTGGCCCCAAATCCTACGGGCAGATGGTTAATGGGTGGATTTGAATCTCGGTCTCTCTGACCCTTGTCTGAGATGCTAACCACCCTACTATGCTGTCTTATATTTTGGGGAGTATCTCAATGTTACCTTTGATCAAACTGATCTAATTAAGCCAGTTTCCCGGCTAAATCCATTATACTTCACTGCCAGTTCTCCCAATCAGCACCAATGAAATATGCTCAACCACATGTTGGATTGAAGCTAATTATGTGGAAGCTTTCTACTAAATTAAAGATGGACAGACAATTGTGGAGACAGGTTCTAGATCAGAGGTTCTCAACATTAGCAACTTTAAGATGTGTGGACTTCAACTCTGAGAATGACCCTATGAGTTGGAGGTAGAACATCCACAATTTCTGCCCATCCGGTATGAAGCTGGTCCAGCATCTCAATATGGCTGGCTGGGGAATGCTGGGAGCTGAAGTCCACCCATCTTTAAGTCAGCAAGGTTGAGGAAGACTGGTCTGCTGGAATGTGGTCCTTTGGAGTCCTTGTACTCCAATCTTTTCATGAACTTCTCCAGATGTTCCACTGTCTCCATCTCTGCTTCATAGTTCTTTGGTCCATGCTGGTTCCATTCATAGTAGTCCATCTCTACTCCTCCCTGGGTTCCATCCTTCTTTTGACCCTCTCTTTATTGATCTCCTGCATGGTTTCAGGTGGATCTGGAACCTAAGGCCTCCTGTCTTCTTGTCCAAGCTGACCAGACATCTCAGCATGACTGGCTGGGGAATTCTGGGAGTTGAAGTCCATCTTCATGTTGCTTTCATGTTGTCTATTGAAATGTGGTCCTTTGGAGTCCTTGTACTCCCATCTTTTCATGAACTTCTCCAGATGTTCCACTGGCTACCTGATTCTCCATCCCTGCTTCATAGCTCTTTGGTCCATCCTGGTTTCGTTCATGGTAGTCCATCTCTACTCTGCCTTGGGTTCCATCCTTCCTTTGACAATCTCTTTATTGATCTCCTGCACGGTTTCAGGTGGATCTGTCTTCTCATCCAGGCTGACCTCCTGTAAATAACACCGTTTCCCCAGGCACTGTCCATTTCCAACGTGTATCTTGGAGCAGCTTCAGAGTTTTTCACTTTGAAGAACGATGCATCCTGCTTCTCTGACAGACACCTAGTCATTTGACTGGAGAAACATCTCCTGTTTCTCTGTTGACTACCTGAAGTTCTCCGATGAGCTGTCTATTTCCATCATGGAAAGGTGGAAAGGCTGACCTCCTTCCTCTCTGGGGAAGGTCCCACCTCTCAAAGTCACTGCTCGGCCTCCAAGCGAGAGGAAAGGAGGAACCCGTCTCTCTATTTGACTTTCCCAAGATTTGTTTTGGCTTCTCCAGTGAGAAGTTGGATGCTCCATCCAGGACCCCATCATGCTACAGAATGGCTGAGCCAGACTGACACCTTTCAGGCCAAGTGTGTGGAGTCTATCTTGGAAAAGTTTCCAGTAGGAAATGCCAATTAGGAAGACCAAGTGAGTGAAAATGGGAAAGCATTCAGGGTGAATGCTGGCAATTCCCCTATCCTGATGTGGCAATTCATGGAAGACAGCCTATAGTGCACTGCCTTTCATGGAGAATATGATTCCCACTTATTTCTTATTATGGTGGTTATTCTTTTCTATTCGGAGTAATTTACTACTAGGAGTAACTTACTATACGGGGCAATTTACTCTTTGGAGTAATGCATCAATGCCTTATTGCTAGAGATCCATTATTAATGAACCTAGTAGAATTGGAACTGAATGGCAGTCTGGTTCCTACTTATTTCTTATAAATGGTGGCCTTGAGTAATTACTACCTGGGGTAACTTACTACAGTAATTTACTATCTGGAGTAATACATGAAAAGCCTTACTCCTAGGGATTCACTATTATTCTAGACTTAGTATTGGAGCTGAATGGCAGAGCATAGTTCCCACTTACTTCTCATTATGATGGTCATTATTTTCTATTTGGTGTAATTACTTTTAGATATAACTTACTATAAGCAGTAGTTTGTTATTTGGAGCAATACATTACATGCCTTACTGCTAGAGAGTCATTCTTATTCTAGATAGTATTTGAACAGCAGAGCATGATTCCCACTGTTTCTTATAAGTGGGAATCATTCTTTTTTATTTGGAATAATTATTGCTTAAAATAACTTTTCCACTTGGAGTAATTACTACTAGGAGTAACTTACTGCACGGAGTAATTTACTGTTTGGTATAATGCACAAAAGCCTTACTGCTAGGGATTATTATTCCAGAGTTAGCGGTATTGGAGCTGACTGGCAGAGCATGGTTCACATTCATTTCTTATCACGATGGTCATTCTTTTCTATTTTGAGTACTTACTACTAGAAGTAACTTACTAGTTGGAGTAATTTACTATCTGGAGTAATGCAATAATGTCTTTCTGCTAGGGATTCACTATTCTTCCAGAGTTAGCGGTATTGGAGCTGCCTGGCAGAGCCTGACTCCCATCTGTTTCTTATAAATGGTGGTCATTCTTTTCTATTTGGAATAATTACTACTTGAAGTAACTTAATATTTGAAATAATTTACTGCCTTATTGCTAGGCATTTACTATTATTCCAGAGTTAGCGGTACTGGAGCTGAATGGCAGAGCAGAGTTCACATTCATTTCTTATCACGATGGTCATTCTTTTCTACTTGGAGTATTTACTACTATGAGTAACTTAGTACTTGAAGTAATGTAGTGTTTTGAGTAAAGCCCGAATCTTTTGCTGCTAGGGATTCATTATTATTCTAGACTTAGCAGAACTGGACCCGAATGGCAGAGCGAATAAATCTCTAAACTGACTATAAATAAGTACTAGAGGCATTTTAAACGTTTCATTTGAAGCAACATGGAAGACGGAATGCGGTCTCCCAAAGGGAGTAAAGTGTGTGTTACTTATGTTACTATGGCGACCGCGTGTGTTACTTCTGGTTTTGTCTTACTCAGGCCGCGCCTTTCGCTGCGTTTCACAGCCCGGTTTTCACCGAGGTGTGTCAAGCATGTTGCGTGGAGTTTGCAAATGTTAGTCTTTCGCCAAAGGGGATATATTATTTTTTTTTTCAAAGGAAGGGAAAAGAAACAGGGTAATTAATCAAAATTAAATGACCCCAAACATCTCATTGGTGGTAAGCCATGGTTTGATTCACCCCATTTCCTAAGCCATAACTGTGATTTGCTTCAATTCTCATGATGCAAACTGGGTGGATCTGGCTACTCAGGTTTGTAAAGCATGCTTTGCTTGCAGTTGAGCATATCTCGGCCTCCCCAAGTGTAATTTACTCAATCAACCTGGTTTAACCAAATCTGGGTCAACAAAAGTTTACCTTGTAGTGTGAGAACAAGTAGACTAACTGCCACAACTGGGACTGGAATTCCCACAGCTAAACAAGCCGGTTGTTATGTGAACCAAGCCCAATTTTATGAGCCCATCTTTGCCAGGGCCGTAAAGCGAATCACTTGGTTATTAAGCGAATCAGACGGTCGTTAAGTGAATCCAGCTTTCCCCATTGACTGTGCTTGTAGGAAGCCATTTGGGAAGGTCACAGATGGTGATCACAGGACCCCAGGACGCTGCAACCGTCATAAATACATGCCAGTTGCCAAATTTTGATCACTTGACCCACAAGGAATGCTGGTAATTATAAGTGAGAAAATCTGTCATAAGTCACTTTTTTCTTTGCCGTTCTAACTTGCAATGGTTGCTAAACAAATGGTTGTAAGTTGAGGACCCTATACCATTTCGGACAAATGGCTGTCCAGTCTCTTCTTAAAAGCTTCCAGTGTTGGAGCATTCACCACTTCTGGAGGCAGGTGGTTCCACTGGTTAATTGTTCTCACTGTCAGGAAGTTTCTCCTGAGTTCCAGGTTGCTTCTCTCCTTGATAAGTTTCCACCCGTTGCTTCTTGTCCTGCCTTCAGGCGCTTTGGAGAATAGCTTGACTCCCTCTTCTTTGGGGCAGCCCCTGAGATATTGGAAGGCTGCTATCATGTCACCTTCTCTTCATTAAAGTAGACATCTCTAGTTCCCATAACCATTAATCCTGGATTGGTCACTATTCCCTTAATCCAGGGGTAGGCCACCTTGGCTCTTTTATGACTGGTGGACTTCAACTCCCAGAATTCTTGAGCCAGCCATGCTGAGGGGAAAGGGAGAGTTTCCAAGCTGAGCCATGCTGGCTCAGGAATTCTGGGAGTTGAAGTCCACGAGTCATAAAGCGGCCTAGGCCTAGACGAGGGGTAGGCCACCTTGGCTCTTTTATGACTGGTGGACTTCAACTCCCAGAATTCCTGAGCCAGCCATGCTGAGGGGAAAGGGAGAGTTTCCAAGCTGAGCCATGCTGGCTCAGGAATTCTGGGAGTTGAAGTCCACCAGTCATAAAAGAGCCAAGGTGGCCTACCCCTGAGTTACTAGGAAGATGAGGGGACCAACTCCCAGAATTCCTCTGCCAGCATGGCACCCTGTATCAGGAACAGGAAACCTAGGCTCTTTTGTGACTCGTGGACTTCAACTCCCAGAATTCCTCAGCCAGCCATGGTGAGGGGAAAGGGAGAGGTTTCCAAGCTGGCTCAGGAATTCTGGGAGTTGAAGTCCATGAGTCATGAGGGGGCCATAGTTCCCCCATGCTGGCTCAGGAATTCTGGGAGTTGAAGTCCACCAGTCATGAGGGGGCCTAGGCCTAGATCAGGGGTAGGCAACCTTGTCTCTTTCATGACTGGTGGACTTGAACTCCCAGAATTCCTGAGCCGGCCACGCTGAGGCGAAAGGGAGAGTTTCCATGCTTAGCCATGCTGGCTCAGGAATTCTGGGAGTTGAAGTCCACCAGTCATAAAAGAGCCAAGGTGGCCTATCCCTGCCTTAATCCTCTGCATTCGATCCCATGTCCAGCATAAACTCTGCAAGCCAAAGTCTCCTCTCCAATTCTGGGCTTTGCAGGCTTTGGAGGTGGACCCAGCTCTTAGGCCAGTCAACTAATAACCTACTAGCAGTAGCTGGTTACTTCTTCAGACAGACTGATGACGGTCTGAAGGGGCTCATCTGTCTTCCAATGACTTCACCCCTCGGGTTAACCTTGGCACGCTGCTGGATGGAAAAGCAATTTTGGCACCAGAACTCTCGCCGTGTGCCAAGGCACCTCAGAATGCCAATGTGGAGAAGATGTGTTTGAAATTGGAGTCCCGGTTCTCGCAACGGGAGAGCAAAACTCACAACTACGTGGGGTGAAATCCACTTCAGCCAAGGTTGGTGTGATGCTGGACTTGGCTGCCCCTGAGACCGTGTAGGTGGGATCCCAACATCGCCTGCCTTTCTAACTCTACAAAACATGTCCTCATGGGGTCAAGAGGTGCCTCTAGCAGTGAGGAGGACCAGGTGACCTGAAGTTCTGAAATTGCTGAGGAGGACCTCAATGATCAAGGTCTGCTTGAACCTCCTTTGACTGGAAGACCCCCAAGGCCCCTTCCAACTCTTTTGTTCTGTATTCCTTGGATCCAGCATCCAGAACCATCTACCAAGGCAACCTCAGGAGATCCATCAGGAGACAACTGAACCTCCCTGTTTTTTCTTTGAAGGCGTTTCACTTCTCATCCATGAAGCTTCTTCAACTCTGACTGCAAAAGATGCAGAAGCTGATCAAAGGAAGATCCAAGCTGGAATTAAAGAGACATCTCCTGTCAATCACTGGAACCGGCTTGCCTACAGACGTTCTAGGTGCTCCTTCACGGGAGGTTTTTCAAGAAGAGAAATGTCACTACAGGATTGCTGCTGCAACGGTCACGTGAAAAATACTCATAAGTAACTTTTTGCAGCGCCGTTGTAACTTCTTTTTTATTATTATTATTATTCATTTTTTCCTTACATACAATAATAATTTTTCAACCAACGTCCTGTCTGGGTTTACTTTCCTCTAGCTATCGATAAAATAAGTCCCAAATTTGATAATATTCCGTTTCTTCTTTTTCTTTCAGTCCCATAGTCAGTCTGTCCATTCTCTGCACATTCTAGTATTTTTTTTTAATTATTTCTTCCTCTGATAGTATTCCTTCATTTTTCCAGTGTTGCGCAAATATAATGGAATTATATATTTGCCATTGTAACTTCTTACGAATGCTACACAAACTGTTGTAAGTTGTAGACTCACTACCCTTTCAAAAAAATAAATAAATTGGGAAGTTGCTAGAAAACCTCCAAAAGAAAAATTGCAATGCAGGTAGTCCTCGACTTATGGCCACAATTGAGCACCATGTCTGTTGTTAAGTTGAGACGTTTGATAAGTGAGTTTTGTCTCCATTTTATGACCTTTCTTGCCACCATTGTTAAGGGAATCAGTGCAGTGGATAAGTTAGCAGCCCTGGGACACTGCGACCGTTGTAAGTATGGACCAGTTGAATTTTGATCACATGATCACGAGGATGTTGGAAAGGTCATAACTGTGAAACATGATCGTAAGTCACCTCCTTCAGTGCTGCTGTAACTTTGAACGGTCACTAAATGGGTTGTTGTAAGCCGGGGCCTATCTGTAATTTTGCAAAGTTTTTTTTAATGGGTGATGTGGTGTGGGATTCCGATCCGGAGGGCCTCCCCATAAATTAAACACATATTTTGTTTTTTTTCTAATATCGGCTTGTTCCACCAGAGTCCCAGTGCTGGATTTTTCAGTCATAAATCTTTTCTTGACCTCGTTTCAGTCATAAATCTTGGGGCATAGAGGCCCACACACAAGCCAAGAATTACAATCTGGATTTAGGTGTGAATTGCTGTGTGTTAACAAAGGTAATCCTTGACTTACAACAATCCGCTTAGTGACCGTTTGAAGTGACAACGGCCCTGAAAAAAGGGACTTACGATGTTTTTTCCACACTTACGACCTTTGCCCCACCCCGGTGGTCACGTGATTCAGATTCAGACCCCGGGCAATTCGTACTTGTGACGGTTGTGGCGTCCCGGAGTCACGTGATCCTCCTTTTGCAGCATTCCGACAAGGAAAGTCAGTGGGGAAGCCAGATTCACTTAGCAACTATGTGACTAATTTAATGACTGCCGTGATTCCCTATAACAACAAGATCATAAAATGGGGCAAAGCTGCCTTAACAACTGTCTCACTTAGCAACAGAAAAGTTGGGCTGTAAACCCAGGACTGCCTGCACAGCCTTTTCACTGCCTGTCCTTCTTCTGATTCTTCTACGGATCGTCTGGAGAAGCAAGGATGGACTAGACAGAGTTAAATCCATGCTTGTGTGCCATTAGCCAGCTTTCACTGAATGCCAGAACCACACATTACACCCACATGGAACACTTCCTTCTGTCAGATGTTCTACCCGCAAGCCATCTCCCCACTTTTCCATGTTCTGGAGAACTTGTGGTGGTCTCCAAGCACACCTTCAGAACATTGGCCTTGCCTTAATGTGGTTGACCTGGAATGACACCAGGACTTTGTGAGGCACCAGAAAACCACAACATACCACTTCCCCACCCTCAAGGATTTTCAATACGCTCAGATATAGTGGCTGATCCCTCTTCAGAAACCTTCTTGAGAAGGTTTTCTTTGGAATGTTTGAAGAGCCCTGGAAAAGGACGATAAAATGGCTGACAAGGTTTCAGATAGCGACCACAATTCGGATGCAATTCTGCTGGTGCTTAAGCGAGTCGCAGGCCATTTTATGACTTTTTTTTGGCGAATCCATGTGGTCGTTAACTGAGTCACATAGTCATTAAGGGAATCTTGACTTTGTTCGTCAGCTGGAAAGGTCGCAAAAAGCGGACACGTTAATCCTGGGATTGCTGCAGCCCTTATAAATATATGCAGTCTGAATTTTGTCTACTGACGTGATGGTTGTAAGTGTGAGGACTGTTCATAAGTTCATAACTTGAATGGTCACTAAATGAGTGATCATAATTCGAAGACTCCCTATAAGGTAGTATCAGCACTAATAACTCTGGAGTCCCACTCTGGCCTATCTCCTGTTTCAGGTGGTCCTCGACTTACGACCACAGCTGGGCCCATCGTTTCTGTTGCTAAGCGAGACAGTCATTAAGTGAGTTTTCTCCCATTTCACAACCTTTCTTGTTACGGTTCTTAAGTAAATCACTGCAGCTGTTTAAGATAGTCACACGGTTGTTAAGTGAATCCAGCTCCCCCATTGACTTTGATTGTCAGGTCATAGTTACCAAGCATGTGAAATTTGATCAGGTGACCGTGGGGATGCTACCAAGGCTACATGTAGTCCTTGACTTATGACCACAACTGAGCCCAAAATTTCTGTGGTTGAGTAAGATAGTCATTCAGTGAGTTTTGCTCCACTTTACAACCTTTATTGGCACTGTTGTTAAGTGAATCATTGCGATTGTTGTTAGGAATGCGGCCATTAAGCGAATTTGGCTTCTCCACTGACTTTGACTGACAGATAGTCACAAAAGGGGATCGTGTGACCCCAGGATGCTGGAGTCAGTTTCCAAATATCTGAATGTTGTCACGTGACCACGGGGATGTTGCAATGGTCATAAGTGCTATTGAAAGCTCGGTCACTAAACAAGAGATATATATCATTCAAAGTTCATTGTATTCCTTGTCCAAAAATACTCTGTGTTTGGGATGCCACATACAGTAGCAAGGTTGAGAAAACTACTATCCAGACACTTTCATTGTGTTACTCAATCTTTACTACATGCCCAGAAAGTAACTCACTGGCTGTGATTCCTGCTTGTGAAGCATCTCATATTTCTTTGTGTGCTTATCTCAAAATGTCTCAGGTCCTCCCTGCGGAGCAGATAACCCCAAGGAGAAAATGTCAGGCGAGGCAACAACATTGTGTTGGCATTGACACAACTACCCTGTCAGCCACTCCCTGCTGGTGAGAAAAAAGCTATCAGTGGGTCTCAGATGTCCTGGCAGAAAGTCACACCCTAGAGATAAGAGTTGTCTTTGTTGGCGTCCACATCAAGCAACTCCCTCGGACTTCTTGGAAAAGAAGGAAAGTCAGGAGAGGTCAACAGCTCCATGGTTGACCCTACTCAACTCCAGAAAATGTTTTAGGTCCTCAAAAGAGGTCAAGCAGAAGAAGAGACAACCTTGGAGTTTATTTGGGTTCTGGGAAGGAGGTCAACCAGAAGACGAGACAATCTTGGAACTTGTTTGGGTTCTGGGAAGGAGGTCAGCCAGAAGATGGAGACAATCTTGAAGCTGATTTGGGTCCTGGGAAGAAGGTCAATCAAAAGATTAGACAACCATGGAGCTGATTTGCCAGTCGGTTGGCAGGATTTCAAGCCTATGGTCTGCCAAGATATCTCACCAGGGTTACAGGAGAGATGTCTCTCCACATAGTTGGTCCAGGAAGGGTAGAAGAATATTCAATCCAAAGAGTGGCAGGAGATCGGGTGGGGTGGGGTGGGATTGAGAAGACAAAACAACCCCACAATTTGATTCCCGTTTTATTTGGACGCCACAATTAATTCTTTCTCTTTTTTCTTTTCGACTTGACATCTTGCGCCAAGAGGAGGCACCAGAGATCTCTGATGTTTGCTCAAACCCCGATTCATGGTTAATCTAGATTTTCTGAAGGAATCATGGTCCTGGCTTAGGACATGTGCTGAAACATCTAATATAGGTAATTTTCGACTTAGAACCATTTGTTTAGGGACCTTTTGAAGTGACAACAGCACTGAAAAATGAGACTTATGACCGTTTTCACACGACAGCTGCAGCATCCCCATGGTCATGTGATCAAAATTCAGATATTTGGCAACTGGCTCATATTTATGACCGTCGCAGTGGTCCAGTGGTCCACTTTTGTGATCTTCTGACACGCAAAGTCAGTGGAGAAGCCAGATTTGTTTAATGACTGTGTGACTAACTTAACAAATGTGATGAGAAAGGTTGTAAAATGGGGGAAAACTCACTTAACAACTCTCTCGCTTAGTGACAGAAATTTTAGGCTCAATTCTGGTCATATGTCAAGGGCGACCTGTAGTTCAATAAATGTTGGTTCTTGTGTAGTAAGAAGGTGGAGATTTACTCTTTGGCCCAAACCTGAGAGCTAGGATGGTAGAGAAGGTCCAAGGGTTGGCATGATTAGGAAGGGAATCGAAAATAAGTCAGCAAGTGTTGTATTGCCTCTGTACAAATCGATGGTGAGACCACACTTGGAGTACTGTGTACAGTTCTGGTCACCGCACCTCAAGAAGGATATAATGGAACTGGAAAAGGTGCAAAAAAGGGCAACAAGAATGATCAAGGAAATGGAGCGCCTCCCTTATGAAACCAGATTGCAACGCCTTGGTCTCTTCAGCCTTGAAAGACGGCGTTTAAGGGGTGACTTGATCGAAGTGTATAAAATCATGCATGGGATAGAAAAGGTGGATAGAGAAAAATCCTTTTCTCTATCACACAATACCAGGACAAGGGGGCACTCCCTAAAGCTCATAGCTAAGAAAGTGAGGACAAATAAAGGGAAATATTTCTTCACCCAGAGGGTCGTTGGTTTATGGAATTCACTTCCAGAAGAGGTCGTGACAGCTGTCAGCCTTGACAGCTTCAAGGCAGGGCTAGATAGATTCATGGAGGCCAAGTGTATCGGTGGCTATTAAAACGGATGTCCATGTGCCGCCTCTATGTTGGTTGAGGCAGGCAGGATTCCCTTGAGTACCATTTGTTGGGGATCAAGGGAAAGGGAGGGTTTTGCCTTCTCTTTCTGCTCAAGATCCCCATGTACAATTGGTGGGCCACTGTGTGACACAGAATGCTGGACTCAATGGGCTTTGGCCTGATTCAGCATGGCTCTTCTTATGTTCTTATGTTCTGCTGTGGTCTCAATTTAGGTGGGACATTGAGGAGCTGTTAGTTCATGGAGGAGGAAACTTGAGGGGTTCCATCTATTCTCCAGGGCATGTTTAGAAGGTTGGATCAGGATCAAGGTTGGTCCAGCACTAGAGACCATAGAGGGACCAAGATCAGCCATAAATGGAAGAAGACCATCAAGCCTATCTCAGGTTCTCCAGAACTTCTGTTGACTTTTAGTTCATGGAGGAGGAGACTTGAGGGGTTCCATCTATTCTCCAGGGCATGTTTAGAAGGTTGGATCACGACCACGGTTGGTCCAGTACTAGAAACCATGGAGGGACCAAGATCAGCCATAAATGGAAGAAGACCATCAAGTCTATCTCAAGTTCTCCAGAACCTCTGCCGACTTGAACATCCATCCACCCAAATGTTATTGTTTATTATGCTGCTTTTAATTGTTTTTAATCTGAATTTATCAGGTTGGGGATTACAGGCAATTCTCAACTTACAGCCATAACTGAGCCCCAAATTTATGTTGCTAAGTGAGAAAGTCATTAAGTGAGTTTTGCCCCATTTTACGACTTTTCTTGCCATGCTTGTTAAGTGAATCACTGCAGTTGTTAAATTAGTCACATGGTTGTTAAGTGAATCCGGCTTCCCCATTGACTTTGCTCATCAGAAGGTCACAAAAGGGGAACAGGTGACCCCTGGACAATGTGACCATCATAAATGTGAGTCAATTGTCAAGCGTCTGAATTTTGATCATGTGACCCCGGAGAGGCTGCGATGGTCATAAGTGTGAAAAACAGTCGTAAGTTTTTCAGTGCCATTGTAACTTCAAACAGACACTAAACAAACTGTTGTCAAGAACTAACTGTATACGCCAGTTTACGCCCATTGTGCTAGGCTACATAAAATAAAAAAACAATCTTAGTTAGATTTGTATGAAGGATGTGAACTATTTAAAATAAGACCCGCTTTGACTTCCGGTTTCCGGTCAAGACGACCGGAGCCTTCCTAACACAGCTCCGGACCGGAGCTTGCTTCTTTTGCTCCAAAATTGATCTTCGGAGAAGGGGAAGCGCCGGAAAAGAGGGCGCTTCCCAAGAAGACTCCCAGCTAGTTCTTACCAGAAAGGGATCATCTCCGAAGAGCCCAGGAAGACAGCGAACGGGGCCGAGAAGGCCGGCGACGGCCGGCCAGCCGGCAGGCCTGAAGAAACCGCGAGGCCGCGCACGCGCAGAAGCAGCTGAGAGCCAGCCGACACAGAGAAGAGAAGAAGACTGCGGACAACGACGGGACCGGAGGGGGCCTGAAAAAAACGCTCCGAGAGGTCCCAACAGCAGAGGCCAGCAGCGGAAAGAAGACCCCCGGCAGGACCCTCACAAAACCCCTCCCAGCCCCCGAAAGGAACCGGAGGAGCAGTAAAAGGGGGGGCGAGAGAAGACCAGAAAGAAGCAGGACGAGGGAAGAAGAGCCCTGGACTTACCCAGCTGGAGGTCGGAGGAAGCTGCGAAGCCGCCCAGCCGCAACGGAGGAGTGCCAGCAGACGCAGGGAAAGGAAGGCAAACAGCGTCCGGAGGAGACAGCGAAAAACGGTGAGACAGGCGGGGGTGGAACTGCGCGTTGTGGGACGCCGAACGGAGAGTGAGGCTAGCAGCGGGAGGAGGAGGCCTTCACAGGACCCTCAGAAGACCCCCCCAGGCCCCCAAGAAAAGTAACAGAGGCGGCAAGGAGCCGGACGGGCGGAGCAGGAGAGGTCAGACCGGGTGGGAGGAGGCTACGAAGCGAAGGGGGAAAGAAGAGAAAGGGAAAAACCTTGCAGAGACACTGTTCCCCTCCCCCCCTCAACGGACGGTAGGGAAGAAGAAAGCTGGAAAGCAACCCCGTGAGCAATAAGGGGAAAAGTAGAGGGGAGCAGTAAACACAGGCTGACAGAAGACAGGAGGAAGTGACCTGGGTAAGAAGGCAGAGAAAGAGGGGAAAGAAGGAGCCAGAAAGGAATAAAGAGAAGAAATAGACTGGCAGAGGGGAGTGAAGAGGAAACCAAGGCAAAAGCACTGAACTGGTCCACTGGCTCCCTGAATATAAAACTGCCAGAATACAGGCTCCTACCCCTACACTGCCTAAACCCTGAAGCCTCCCCCCTCAAAAGGCTAGAATACTGGACCAGCACCAGACCACAACCTAGCGCCCAATTTGGTCCAAATTGGGACCCAAAACAGTGCCAGGACAACAGGAGGATAACCTCAAAATGGCCTCCAAACAGATCACACTGACACAAACGAAGGGAGTTGTATCCTCCCCAGCCCAGCGTACTAAACCACCAGGAATTACTCTACCCACCCCCACACCCTCCCATCCAAATACAGGCACCCAGAACCATACACCTCCACAGGACAGCCCAACAGCACACATGATACAAAAATTACAAGAGGTAATAGAAATGCTGGTTGAAAGGTTGGATGGAATGGATAAAAGGTTGGTGGAAAGGGATACAAAGATGGAGAGGAGGTGTGTAGAGGCAGAACAAAAGATGGAGAAAAGATACAACGATACAAAACAAATGCTGCAAGAACAAGGTAGAGAGATGGAGAGGAGGTGCGTAGAGTCAGAACAAAAGATGGAGAAAAGATACAACGATATAAAACAAATGCTGCAAGAACAAGGTAGAGGGCTAGAGAGAAAATGGGAGGAGCAACGCAAGGCGATGGCTGCAGATTTGGAGCAAATGAAGGAGGCAATACAAGCGCACTACAAGGAAATAGGGGAGGAAATGGAGAAAAACTTCCAGGAAATCAGAGAGAAGGTGGACAAGAGGATGGAGAAAGTGGAGAATCAAGTAGAAGGCCAGACAGCGGAGATAACAGAGATGAAAGGGGTGGCCCAAGACCAAGCCTCCATGATACAGTACTGGCAAATGGCGTCAGCAATCAGGTTTAGAGGCTTGAAAGAGACACCAGACGAAACCCAAGGGACCTTGACCGGAACCTTTATAGAGGCCCTGGCAGCATTTCTGGGAAAGCCAACCCCAGTTATCGAATGGCAAATCCACAGAATCCACAGAGTGGGCGCACGTACGACAACAAACAGACACCAACCAAGGGATGTGGTCATCCACTTTGCGACGCAGGGATTCCGGAACCTCATCTCAGCCACATCTTACAACAGGACCTTATACATAAAGGGGCAAGAAGTGAAAGTACTCAAAGAGATCCCCCAGACGATGCTGCGAGACAGAAGGGAATACAAGTTCCTGGTCGACGAACTGAGATCACGTGCTCTGCGATACAGATGGGAAACCCTCACGGGGATGACATTTTTCTATAAAAATAAAAGACACCACCTGAACTCGGTCCAACAAGCCAGAGAATTCCTGGAAAAGGAACTGACGCCGGAGGGACCCCAATACACCACGAGAGAAGACGCAGAAAGATCACCAGACCGACAGACCGATACAGGAACACGAGAAAGGAAAAAACTAACTCGAGATACGAGGACACAGAGAACAGGAAGCAACAACAACAACAAGGGAGCAGGACAGACTGCAGGGGGCAGGATAACAAGATCCACCACCAAACGCACAGAGCAGCACGACACGATCCCTATATGCAACTCGAACACAAACCTGGATACCATGGGAACGGGACCAAAGAAGACCACAAGAGATAGAATGGAAGCGGTCTCGGAAGAGTATCCTGAAACTGACAATGACGACTAAATACTTGACATGGAACGTCAACGGACTAAATTCCCCACAGAAAAGGAGGAAGATATTTCATTATCTGTTTCAAGGAGGAAACGACATAATTTGCCTACAAGAAACACACATCAGAGCAACGGACCAGAAATACTTAATCAACAACAGACTAGGTACGCATTTTGTCGCAGCGGCACCACAAAAGAAGAACGGGATTGCTATATACGTGAAGAAACATGTAATAGCTAAGCTAATAGAGTCGGACTCCCAGGGTAGATACCTAGCAATCGAAGTGACACAGGACGACAAGAAAATTCTAGTGATGGGCATATATGCCCCACATCAACAACAAGGAAAATTCTATAAAAAGATACCCAAGAAGTTAACACAATTTAACTACAGATCATGTATTATACTGGGAGATTGGAACGGGGTCATAGAGATTGCCTTGGACAAGAAGAAGACAAAACTTAAACCCCAAAAGCACTCCAAGTTGCCTAAATCTTTCTACGACATGAAGTAAGACCTTGTACTGACGGACATCTGGAGGGAACGGCACGGCAAAGAGCAAGAATTCACCTTTTTCTCCGACAGGCATCAGCTGTTATCCAGAATTGATTTCATCCTGACATCTAGTGACTTGCTAATTCGCCTAAACGCAGTGTCAATCCTACCCAAAGTACTAACAGACCACAACCCAGTAAGGATGGAATTAAGACAAGATAGGAAATCGAGGAGATCCTGGAGGATCAATGAAAACCTGCTTAGACACGAGAAAAGGGTGGCTGAATGCAAAAGTGCCATGAAGGAATTCTTCAGTATAAATATGAACAATGAAACACCCATTGAAATGATTTGGGATGCTAGCAAGGCATATATGCGCGGGATCCTCATGAACATGAACGCCAGGCACCGTCGTACACAAGAACAGAAAAGAAAGGAGCTAGACGAGGAGATAAAGAAACAGGAGCTATTATTAATAAAAAGACCAGAGGACAAAGCCACAAAAGAAGGAATTAAAATACTAAGAAAACAATTCGACTTGCTGATGGCAGATCAAGTAGCAAGGAATATACAATATGCAAAACATAAGACATTCTGCAGCGCTAACAAACCGGGGCGGTGGCTGGCTTATACCTTAAGAAAGAAACAGAAAGCCCGCATAATTGAAAAGATAGAGTACAAAGGCAAGGAAGAATTCAAACAAGAAATCATCAAGAAAGCCTTCACCGAGTTCTACTCAAAACTATACGCCGAGGGGAAGATACAGGACAAAGAGATAGAAACATTTCTACAAAACGAAAACTTAATGATACTCACCAATACACAACGAGATGCCCTGAATGCTCCAATCACAAAGGAGGAAATACACTCAGCAATCAAACAACTGAAAACAGGAAAGTCACCCGGGACGGATGGGATAACGGCTATCTATTACAAACATCTCCAAGAGGAAATGATAGAACCCCTCAGAGAACTTTTTGTCAACATACAAGAAGGCGGCCAAGTCCCACCCTCCTGGAAAACAGCATACATCTCTCTAATTCCCAAAGAGGGAAAAGATAATGCACAACCGGCGAACTATAGACCCATCTCACTACTGAATACAGACTATAAAATCTTTACAAAGGTCCTGGCCAACAGACTAATGACTGTACTACAAAAAATAATTCACCCGGACCAAACGGGGTTTATACAAGGACGTCAGATGAAAACCAACGTGAGACAGCTGCTGAACATAATAGAGTACTTGGAAAGACACAACCAGGTACCTGCAACCCTCATGTTTGTAGACGCAGAAAAAGCCTTTGACAGACTGAATTGGCCATTCCTGACGAACCTAGCCCGGGGGATGAAAATGGGAAAGCAGTTCCTCAACTCCATAACAGCGATCTACCAGAAACAAACGGGCCAGATCATCGTGAACGGCGAACTAACAGACCCATTCAATATAGAAAGAGGCACGAGACAGGGTTGTCCGCTATCACCACTGCTATTTGTCTTAACGATGGAGATCCTGCTGAACAAGATAAGAGCAGCAGAGGACGTAAAGGGCATACAGATTGGAAAACAGGGCTACAAGCTGTGTGCCTTTGCAGACGACCTACTGGTGACAGTATCGCAACCAGTACAATCATCAAGGAGTCTGATGGAGATACTGGAAGACTATGGCAAGGTATCAGGCTTTAAAGTTAATATATCAAAAACGAAGATGCTAGTTAAAAATCTAGACAGCAAAGCAAAACAGGACTTGGAAAGAATAACGGGTTGTGAAATAGTTAAGAAAGTTAAGTACCTGGGGGTGGAGATAGAAACAACGAATGCGAAATTATACAAAAATAACTACGAGGTGCTGTGGAGCAAGATACAAGAAGATCTGGAAAGGTGGAAAACACTACGACTATCCTTGCTGGGCAGGATAGCAGCAGTAAAGATGAACGTCCTGCCAAGATTTCTATTTCTCTTCCAAACGCTACCCATACTCAAAAAGGACGAGGACTTGGACAATTGGCAGAGGGGCATCACCAAATTTATTTGGGACGACAAGAGACCGAGGGTGAAACTAAAAATCATCCAAGACGCAAGGGAGAGAGGGGGACTCAAAATGCCTAATCTAAAGCTATACTACTATGCAGCAACGTTGGTGGCGGTTAGTGATTGGATCAACATGACAAATGATAGAATTCTGAATGTTGAGGGGCATGGTCTACTATTCGGCTGGCACGCATACTTAGTATATGACAAAAAGGCAGACAGGAACTTCAAGGAGAACCCACTACGGATCCCATTGTTATGGGTCTGGAAGAAATATAAACACCTCCTACACGACAAGATTCCCATCTGGACGATCCCCGGACATGCAATAGGGGATACAAACACATCCCAAGGGCAAGAGGTGGTGCCATACAGCAAACTTATACTGGGAGAAGAAAATAGGTTCCTCTTGATACCCCAAACAACGCTAGCAAACAGAGGAATAGGAGGTACCTGGCTATCATATGTACAACTACAATCAAGGTGGCGTAAAGATAAGAAGAAGGGCTTCTCCCGAATCGACAAGAAACTAATTGAGCAGATTAGAGATCAGGGGATCATGCACATCAAACGAGTGTACAACATTCTGATAGAAATGGACTCTGAAACCGAGCTAGTCAAGAACTGTATGGTGAGGTGGGCACAAGACTTTGGACACTCTATCGCCATGGACACGTGGGAGAAAATATGGGTGAGGAACGTAGAATTTACTAAATCGCAGCACTTAAGGGAAAACTTCTACAAGATGTTCTATAGGTGGCACCTCGACCCGAAAAAACTATCGCTCATCTACCCAGACTCCCAGCCCAAATGCTGGAGGTGTGGAGACGGGGAAGCTACCTTCTTTCATATATGGTGGACATGCAGAAAAATCAAAGCCTTCTGGAGGAAGATATGGTGGACACTCCAAACTATTTTCACAAAGCGCATAGAATTTCTACCTCAGGTTTTTTTGTTAGGGATTACAAAGGATATCACTACCTCAGAGACAAACTTATTTCTGAACTTGATTACAGCAGCAAGATTGTTGGTGGGACAATACTGGAAGAACCCAGAAATACCGCCTATGGAAGAATGGACTGTGAAAGTAACAAACTTGGCGGAAATGGCGAAAATATCAGCATACTTGAAGGGCCGTTCCAATGAACAATATTTGACGGACTGGAAACAATGGATAGACTACATCCAAGAGAAACACCAATCAAACAAAATGCATCTGGCGTTTAGCTAAGGCTCGAAGTGAAGAGGGAAGAATGTATAACAAATCAAATGTTTACAAAAACTAACACTTAATGTTGAATATATATGTACTAATGTTTACCGAACCAGACGTTTACAAAGATTAATACTTAGTGTTATATGTAGTGTGCTATGATGATTGCTTATAAATATGATCTTATGGTTAATGTTGAACATTTTAACATTGAAAGAGCAGAATGAATTTCTACCTCAGGTTATTGAATTACTACCTCAGGACCTACTGTTAGGGACCATACAGGTTAAAAAATGTAACAGGTGTATAGTAGAGGCTTGAAGTGAAGAGTGAAGAATGTCTACCTATTGTTGTATGTTATGTTCTACGATGATCGCTTCTTAATATGATTGCTTCTTAATATGATCCTATGCTTAATGTTGATTACTTTAATAATGAAAAAGCAGACTGAATCTTTACCCCAGGTTATTGAATCTCTGGCTCAGGATCTTTTGCTAGGGATCATAAAAGATAAAATACAACAGCCATATAGTTGAGGCTGGAAGTGAGGAGTAAGGAATATGTACCAAACCAAACATGTTGAACATTTTAACATTGAAAAAGCAGACTGAATTTCTACCTCAGGCTGTTGAATTACCACCTCAGGACCTACTGTTAGGGACCATACAGGTTAAAAAATGTAACAGGTGTATAGTGGAGGCTTGGGGTGAAGAATGAAGAATGTCTACCTATTGTTGTATGTTATGTTCTACGATGATCGCTTCTTAATATGATTGCTTCCTAATATGATCTTATGCTTGATGTTGATTACTTTAATAATGAAAAAGCAGACTGAATTTTTTACCCCAGGTTATTGAATCTCTACCTCAGGATCTTTTGCTAGGGATCATAAAATATAAAATACAACAGACATATAGTTGAAGCTGGAAGTGAGGAGTAAAGAACATGTACCAAACCAAACGTTTACAAAGATTAATACCTAGTGTACAAAATGCTGTGTTCTCTGAGGATTGATTATTAATATGATCTTATATTTGATGTTTAACTACTACCTCAGGACCTATTATTTGGGATCATAGAGAATAAAAAATGTAACGGGTGTATAATAGAGGATTGAAGTGAGGAGTGAAAAATGTTTACCAAACCAGACGTTTCCAAAGAATAATACGTAGGGTTGTATACCAGATGCTATGATGTTTGATGCATACAAAGATTTTATGTACAATGCTGAATGTTTTAATAAAGGAATTTTTATAATTAAAAAAATATATATACATGACAAAACTTTAGTGCTCTGTGGAAAGATTTTTGAAACAGAAGATGACTCACTCAGGGAAAATGCAGGAGACAATTCATTAAAAAAAATGGAAAAAGTAAAAAAAAAAAAATAAGACCCAAAACAAAAGATAAAACTTAAAATAATATAATGAAATGAAAGGAAGGAAAGGAAATAATAGAATGACGCAGAATAAAATAAAATAAAATAAAATCATATAATAAAGGAAAACAAAACAATAAAATAAAACAATATAATAAAATAAAATAATGAAACGTAGTCAAGAAAACATCAAAAAATTAATAAAACAAAATAGAACACAATAAAATAAAATATAAAAACCGAAATGAAATAAAAAATAAAATAAAAAATGAAACGAAATAAGGTAAAACAATAAAATAAAATAAAACTATATAATAAAGACTAATACAATAAAATAAAACAATAAAATAAAATAAATATAATCAAGTAGAACATCAAATAAAAATAAAACAAAATAATAGAAAACAATAAAATATAAAATATAAAATATAAAATAAAATTAAAATAAAATAAAATAAAAAACCGAAATGAAATAAGGTAAAATAATAAAATAAAACAATATAATGAAATGAAATAAAAAATAAAAAATTAATAAAATAATAGAACAGAATAAAACAAAATAACAAAATAAGATAAAACAAAAGGTAAAAAGGAAAATGGAATAAAAGATAAAATAAAAAGTAACAATAAAATGAAATACTGTAATAAAATTAGGTAACATAATAAATAAAACAAAATAAATTAAAAATACAATACAATACAGCACAACAGAGTTTGATGGGTCCGTTTAGGCCAGTGGTTCTCAACCTTGGGGTCGCGACCCCATTTGGGGTCACGAGACCATTTCGCGGGGGTCGCCGGGCACCGCCGGACGCCATTTTGTTTTTTTAATTTTTATTTTTTTTAATTTTTTTAATTTTTTTTAAATTTTTTTAAATTTTTTTTATTTTTTTGGCGCACGCGTGCCGCGCATGCTCAGATCCACCCGTCACGCCGGAAAAAGAAATTTTAAAAAAATTTAAAAAATAAAATAAAATAAAAACAAAATGGCGGACCGCAACGGGTGGATCCGTGCATGCGTGGTGTGTGCGACGGGCCGATCCACGCAGGCGCAGATCCGTCCGTCGTGGCCGCCATTTTGTTTTGTTTTTATTATTTTTTTTTAATTTTTTTAAATAAAAAATACAAAAAACAAAATGGCGGCCTGCAACGGGCGGATGTGCACATGCGTGGCGCGTGCGACGGGCCGATCCATGCATGCGCAGATCCGCCCGTCGCGGCCGCCATTTTTTTTATTTTTTTTTATTTTTAAAAAAATAAATAAAAAAAACAAAATGGCGGCCCGCGACGGGCGGATGCGCGCATGCGTGGCGTGTGCGACGGGCCGATCCGCGCATGCACAGATCCACCCGTCCCGGCCGCCATTTTGGTTTTTTTTTTTTATTTTTAAAAAAAAAATCTAAAAAATTTTTTTGCGCGCGCACATGCGCACGCCCCCGGGTCGGGGTCGCGGCGTGCATGGGCGGGGCAAGTGGGGTCTCAACCTCAGAAAGGTTGAGAACCACTGGTTTAGGCCAGGGGTAGGCCATCTTGGCTCTTTTGTGACTGGTGGACTTCAACTCCCAGAATTCCTGAGCCAGCCATGCTGAGGAGAAAGGAAGAGGTTTCCAAGCTGAGCCATGCTGGCTCAGGAATTCTGGGAGTTGAAGTCCATGAGTCATAAAGCGGCCTAGGCCTAGGCCAGAGTTAGGCAACCTCAGCTCTTTTATGACTGGTGGACTTCCAGAATTCCTGAGCCAGCCATGCTGAGGGGAAAGGGAGAGGTTTCCAAGCTGAGCCAGGCTGGCTCAGGAATTCTGGGAGTTGAAGTCCACGAGTCATAAAAGAGCCAAGGTGGCCTACCCCTGGTCTAGGCCTAGGCCGCTTTATGACTAGTGGACTTCAACTCCCAGAATTCCTGAGCCAGCCATGCTGAGGGGAAAGGGAGAGGTTTCCAAGCTGAGCCAGGCTGGCTCAGGAATTCTGGGAGTTGAAGTCCACCAGTCATGAAGGGGCCAAAGTGGCCTACTCCTGGTTTAGGTCATCTAGTCCAACCCCTTGTTGAAGCAGGAGACCTTATACTATTTCAGATAGGAAAGCTTCCAATGATGGAGTACCCACAAGTTCTGGAGGCAAGCTCTTCCATTGGAATAGAATAGAATAGAATAGAATAGAATAGAATAGAATAGAATAGAATAGAATAGAATAGAATAGAATAGAATAGAATAGAATAGAATAGAATAGAATAGAATAGAATACAATACAATACAATACAATACAATACAATACAATTACAATTACAATTAAAGTGACCAACTTTTTTACAATGAGGAGGACACAAATAAATTGAAGAAAAAAAATATCGTAAATAAAACATTTTATTCATTGCAACAATACAGAATACACTATAATATGATAAATGCGTAATAAAAAACATTTGTAACAATAACATTTTATATTGTAATTATGCTTACATGCCTATTAATTATTATTTAAATGAGTACAAAAGGACTGTCCTCCCTAAAGGAGGACAATTGGTCACCTTAAATTACAATACAATACAGTACAATGTAATGCAATGCAATACAATACAATACAATACAATGCAATACAATACAACTGCATGCATGCGCTGGACATAGGGCCAGTTCTTTGCACCTGGAAGACCATCAACTCAGACACACCAGCTTTGGAATTTCCCCCAAAGAGACCCCCTTGCCCATTAACTGCTCATTCGTTCTCCCTAGCCCAGGAAAGGGGTCTTTTGTTTGTGACATCACCCAGGGTTGCCCTTGGCAACCCTGGATGATGTCACAAAGAGAGAATTCACACCTCTGAATGCAAAGCCAGGGGTCTGCCAGGGACGGAGACCACCCCCCCTGTACACAAATGGCTAGGAGATTGGACTGGAAAAATCGTTCCAAAAAGGGGGGGAAATTTCCCCTCTTTTTTGCCCAGAAAAATTATGTTTTCATCATGTTTGCATTTGTATAATAATAAAATTTAGCAATGGTGGAATAAAAATAGCCGGTAGGATCAGAAAGGGGACGTGCATTTCTTCTCTGAATGCAAAGAACGAAGAAATTAGAATTGGAGGCGCTTCAGTGCTTTATAGAATCATAGAGTGTGAAGGCTGGGAGGGGCGTTCGAGGTCTTCTAGTCCAGCCCCCTGCTTAAGGCAGGAGACCTTATACCAGGGGTAGGCAAGAGCTGAGGTTGCCCCACCCCTGCCTTATACCATTCAGGACAAATAATTCGTGTTCTTATTGTTCTTCTTCTCCTTCTCTCCTTTTCTCTATTTAGCACTGATAATGTTTCCACCTCCTCCTCCGTTCTTCTGCTTGTTCTTCCAGGCATATGGTCCCTCAACATGAGAAACTTGAAGCTGCTAGAGATCACTGGGAAGAGAAAATTTTGAAATCCATGCAGGCTGGGGGATTCTGGGAGTGGAAGTCCTCCTCTTTTTTTTGTTAATTAAAAATTCCTTTATTAAAACATTCAGCATTGTACATAAAATCTTTGTATGCATCAAACATCATAGCATCTGGTATACAACCCTACGTATTATTCTTTGGAAACGTCTGGTTTGGTAAACATTTTTCACTCCTCACTTCAATCCTCTATTATACCCCCGTTACATTTTTTATTCTCTATGATCCCTGATAATAGGTCTTGAGGTAGTAGTTAAACATTAAATATAAGATCATATTAATAATCAATCCTCAGAGAACACAGCATATAACACTAGGTATTAATCTTTGTAAACGCTTGGTTTGGTACATATTCTTTACTCCTCACTTCCAGTCTCAACTATATGTCTGTTGTATTTTATCTTTTCTTTTATGATCCCTAGCAAAAGATCCTGAGCTAGAGATTCAATAACCTGGGGTAAAGATTCAGTCTGCTTTTTCATTATTAAAGTAATCAACATTAAGCATAGGATCCTGTTAAGAAGCAGTCATATTAAGAAGCAATCATCGTAGAACATAACATACAACAATAGGTAGACATTCTTCACTCTTCACTTCAAGCCTCTACTATACACCTGTTACATTTTTTGGAAGTCCTCCTCTTTTAAAGCATGGCTGGCTGGGGGATTCTGGGAGTGGAAGTCCTCCCAAAGAATACTGGCTGGGGGATTCTGGGAGTGGAAGTCCTCCCCTCTTAAAGTATGGCAGCTGGGGGATTCTGGGAGTGGAAGTCCCCCCCTCTTAAAGCATGGCTGGCTGGGGGATTCTGGGAATTGAAGTCCTCCCCTCTTAAAGCACGCCGGCTGGGGGATTCTGGGAGTGGAAGTCCTCCCCTCTTAAAGCATGGCTGACTGGGGGATTCTGGGAGTGGAAGTCCTCCCCCCTTAAAGCATGGCTGACTGGGGGATTCTGGGAATTGAAGTCCTCCCCTCTTAAAGCATGCCAGCTGGGGGATTCTGGGAGTGGAAGTCCTCCCCTCTTAAAGTATGGCGGCTGGGGGATCCTGGGAGTGGAAGTCCTCCCCTTTTAAAGCATGCCAGCTGGGGGATTCTGGGAGTTGAAGTCCTCCCCTCTTAAAACATGCTAGCTGGGGGATTCTGGGAGTTGAGGTCCATACAACCTCCAGCAACCAAGGCTGAGAAACCCTAAAATAGAGAAACGGTTGCATATAGACGTTTCCAGCAGTGAAAGAGGAAGAAAAGGTTTGTGAGCTAACAGAAGCCTCAACGCAGAAGAAAACGCAGGAAGTGCAGATGTGAATAAATAATTCCCTAAGTATTTGTCATTCATAGGAAGGAATGTCCTTTTCCGAAATCTGATGTATTTTTCCTGGACGTACTAGCAGATTCAGTGGCAATTAACCTTTAGGCTGCCTACAAATTTGGGAGAAAGCTCTTTTTGCAAAGGTGTTACTCCAAGATAACAGTTCAGATTACAACCGGTTGTTGTGTGTTGATTTTACAAACGCTTTGCAGACAAAGGCAGAAACAAAACATTTTTTTTTCCGCAAGCGAAATGGACCTTGAGCGGAAATAGATTAATCCACCAATTTCTACCCGGGACTCGTTAATTCTGTCTCTGAACCTTGAGACAAAGGATTCCCCCTGCTCCTGGCGAGCACAGCTAGTCCTCCAGCTTTAATCAGAATTTTGCCCCATTTTATGACCTCTCTAGCCACAGTCGTTAAGTGAATTATGGCAGCTATTACGATACCTGCATGATGAGCCTGGCTTCCCGTTGACTTTGCTTGTCAGAAGGTCACCAATGGGGATCATGTGACCCCGGGGCACTGTGACTGTCATAACTATGAATCAGTTGCCAAGAATCTGAATTTTGATCATGTGACCCTGGGGATGCTGCAGCGGTCATAAATGGTCCTTTTTTCAGTGCTATTCTGTTCTGTTCTGTTCTGTTCTATATCCTATTCCATTCCATTCCATATTTTCTATTCTATTCTATTCTATTCTATTCTATTCTATTCTATTCTATTCTATTCTATTCTATTCCATTCCATTCCATTCCATTCCATTCTATTCTATTCTATTCTATTCTATTCTATTCTATTCTATTCCATTCCATTCCATTCATATTCTATTCTATTCTATTCTATTCTATTCTATTCTATTCTATTCCTTATTCTATTCTATTCTATTCTATTCTATTCTATTCTATTCTATTCTATTCTATTCTATTCTATTGATTTTCCATTCCATTCCATTCCATTCCATTCTATTCTATTTTATTTTATTCTATTCATATTCCATTCATATTCTATTCTATTCTATTCAGTTCTCTATTCTATTAATTTTCTATTCTATTCTATTCTATTCTATTCTATTCTATTCTATTCTATTCTATTCTATTCTATTCTATTCATATTCCATTCCATTCCATTCCATTCATATTCTATTCTATTCTATTCTATTCTATTCTATTCTATTCTATTCTATTCTATTCTATTCTATTCCTTATTCTATTCTATTCTATTCTATTCTATTCTATTCTATTCTATTCTATTCTATTGATTTTCCATTCCATTCCATTCCATTCCATTCCATTCTATTCTATTCTATTCTATTCTATTCATATTCCATTCATATTCTATTCTATTCTATTCTATTCAGTTTTCTATTCTATTCAGTTTTCTATTCTATTCTATTCTATTCTATTCTATTCTATTCTATTCTATTCTATTCTATTCTATTCTATTCTATTCTATTCTATTCTATTCTTTTCTATTGATTTTCCATTCCATTCCATTCCATTCCATTCCATTCCATTCCATTCCATTCTATTCTATTCTATTCTATTCTATTCTATTCTATTCTATTCTATTCATATTCCATTCATATTCTATTCTATTCTATTCTATTCAGTTTTCTATTCTATTCAGTTTTCTATTCTATTCTATTCTATTCTATTGATTTTCCATTCTATTCTATTCTATTCTATTCTATTCTATTCCATTCTTTATTCTATTCTATTCTATTCTATTCTATTCTATTCTATTCTATTCTATTCTATTGATTTTCCATTCTATTCTATTCTATTCTATTCTATTCTATTCTATTCTATTCTATTCTATTCTATTCTATTCTATTCTATTCTATTCTACTCATATCGGCCGATAATGATAATATCAGTATCGGCTGATAATGATTCAGTCGAGATGACAGGGACTCGTCTTGATCCTGTTGTGTGGGAGGAGTTTGACCCGGTGGCACCTGATGAAGTCGACAAGGCCATTGGAGCTGTGAGCTCCGCCACCTGTTTATTGGACCCGTGCCCCTCCTGGCTGGTTTCGGCCAGCAGGGAGGTGACGCGGGGCTGGGTTCAGGAGATTGTCAATGCTTCTTTGAGGGAGGGGTCCTTTCCGGCTCCCTGCAAGGAGGCAATTGTGCGCCCCCTCCTCAAGAAGCCTTCCCTGGACCCAGCTGTTTTAAACAACTACCGTCCTGTCTCCAATCTTCCCTTTATAGGGAAGGTTGTTGAGAAGGTGGTGTCACTCCAGCTCCAACGGTCCTTGGATGAGGCCGATTATCTGGGCCCTCAGCAGTCAGGATTCAGGCCCGGATACTCCACGGAAACTGCTTTGGTCGCGCTGATGGATGATCTCTGGCGGGCCCGGGATAGGGGACATTCCACTATCCTGGTGCTACTTGACCTCTCAGCGGCTTTCTATACCATTGACCATGGTATCCTTCTGCACCGGCTGGAGGGGTTGGGGGTTGGGGGCACTGTTTTGCGGTGGTTCACCTCCTACCTCACTGGTCGGTCGCAGTCGGTGTTGGCAGGGGGTCAGAGGTCGACCCCTAGGTTCCTCCCTTGTGGGGTTCCTCAGGGATCGGTCCTCTCCCCTCTGCTGTTTAATATCTACATGAAACCTCTGGGTGAGATCATCCGACAACATGGGGTGAGATATCATCAGTATGCTGATGATACCCAGCTTTACATCTCCACCCCGTGTCATTTCAGTGAAGCAGTGGAAGTGATGTGCCGATATCTGGAGGCTGTTAGGGTTTGGATGGATGCCAACAGGCTCAAACTCAACCCCGACAAGATGGAGTGGCTATGGGTTCTGCCTCCCAAAGATATTTCAATCTATCCGTCCATTAGCCTGGGGGGGGAGCTTTTGACCCCCTCAGAGAAGGTCCGCAACTTGGGCGTCCTCCTCGATCCACAGCTAAATTTGGAATATCATCTTTCGGCTGTGGCGAGGAGAACATTTGCCCAGGTTCACCTGGTGCACCAGTTGCGGCCCTATTTGGACCAGGAGTCTCTTCTCACAGTCACTCATGCTCTTATCACCTCGAGGTTCGATTACTGCAATGCTCTCTACATGGGGCTACCTTTGAAAAATGCCCGGAGACTTCAGGTAATGCAGAATGCAGCCGCGCGAGCAGTGTTGGGCTTGCCTAGAAATGCCCACATTTCGGCATCACTCCGCGAGCTGCATTGGCTGCCAATTGGTCTCCGAACCCAATTCAAAGTGTTGGTTATGACCTATAAAGCCCTACATGGCATCGGACCAGGTTACTTACGGGACCGTCTGCTGCCCCATGAATCCCAGCGGCCGGTTAGGGCCCACAGAGTGGGCCTTCTCCAGGTCCCGTCAGCCAGACAGTGTCACCTGGCGGGGCCTAGGGGAAGAGCCTTCTCTGTTGTGGCCCCGGCCCTCTGGAACCAACTTCCCCCGGAGATCCGTGTCGCCCCCACCCTCTCCGCCTTTCGTAAATTGCTTAAAACACACTTTTGCCGGCAGGCCTGGGGCAGCTAACATCTTGCCCCTAGCCAGTGTATGTTCGTGGAATGATTGGTTTTTTGTTTTTTGTTTTTTTGTTTTTTTTTTAACTTAAGGGTTTTTTATATGTATGTAATTTCTATTATGCTGTGAGCCGCCCTGAGTTCTCCGGAATAGGGCGGCATAGAAATTAAATTAATAATAATAATAATAATAATAATAATAATAATAATAATAATAATAATAATCCATTCATATTCTATTCTATTCTATTCTATTCTATTCTATTCTATTCTATTCCTTATTCTATTCTATTCTATTCTATTCCTTATTCTATTCTATTCTATTCCTATTCTATTCTATTCTATTCTATTCTATTCTATTCTATTCTATTCTATTCTATTCTATTCTATTGATTTTCCATTCCATTCCATTCCATTCTATTCTATTCTATTCTATTCTATTCTATTCTATTCTATTCTATTCTATTCTATTCTATTCTATTCTATTCCATTCTATTGATTTTCCATTCCATTCCATTCCATTCCATTCCATTCTATTCTATTCTATTCTATTCTATTCTATTCTATTCTATTCTATTCTATTCTATTCTATTCTATTCATTTTCCATTCCATTCCGTTCTGTTCTGTTCTGTTCTATTCCATTCTATTCTATTTTCCATTCTATTCCTATTTCTATTTCTATTTCATTTATTTTGTACAGAACCCCAGGATGGTGCAAACTTTGTAAATCCACACCGGATGCCAAGCATCCAAATTCTGATCACAACAGGGGAGGCTGTATTGGTTGTAGGAGCAAGAACTGGTTGTATGTCACATTTTTCAATACCGCTGCATCTTTGAACAGTCACTAAACGAACGGCTGTCATTCGAGGACTGCCTACTACAGCATGTATTGAACAAAGCATCCAACACATAAAATCAAAGATTACAAAAATATAAAATGTTTTGTATTTACTGCCATTATCTCTGAATTTCAGGGAAAACTGCTTCCCATTCTCTGCATTACTGGTAGTCCTCAACTTACAACTGTGGCTTAGTGACCGTTCAAAGTTGCAACGGTGCTGAAAAAAAATGACTTTTTTCACACATTTGCAGCCTCCCTGGGGTGGCGTGATCCAAATTCAGGCGTTGACTCATATTTACGACGGTCGCAGACTCCTGGGGGTCTCGTGACCCCACTTTTGCGACTTTCTGACAAGCAAAGTGAATGGGGGAGCCGGATTTACTTAATGACCATGTGACTCACTTAACAACTGCAGGGATTCACTTAACACCTGTGGCAAGACTCACTTAGCAATGGTCTCACTTAGCAGCAGAAATTTTGGGCTGAATAGTATCGTAAGTCGAGGACTACCCGTCCTTTAAGCTCAAGGGGGAATTTTCAGAGTCTAAATCTGAGGTTTTTCTTTCCTTTTTCTCCATGTTGGTTTGACCGTTTTACCTTGAGTTTCTGCCTGGCCGCAGAAACCTCACATGCAAAGCGAATCGAAGCTTCTCACCACGTTTTCCTGTTTTCTCCCCATCCAAACTGCTGGCCTCATATAGTTTTGGCCTGTCCTCTTTGTTATGAGGTCTTTCTTTCTCTCTCTCTCTGTCTCTCTCTCTCCGCTGATCTTTCCTTTTGGGGCTTCCCTATTGCCCACGGGAAAAAATCTCTGGGTAGAATCTCTCTCTGGCCAAGTCAAATGTTTTTGGGGATTTCTCTTTAGCACAGACTTTGGGGAAAGAGAGAGAGGGAGACAGAGGGAGACAGAGGGAGAGAGGGAAGAGAGGAGAGGAGAGGAGAGGAGAGGAGAGGAGAGGAGAGGAGAGAAGAGAAGAGAAGAGAAGAGAAGAGAAGAGAAGAGAAGAGAAGAGAAGAGAAGAGAAGAGAAGAGAAGAGAAGAGAAGAGAAGAGAAGAGAAGAGAAGAGAAGAGAAGGGAGGGAGGGAGGGAGGGAGGGAGGGAGAAAGGAGCAGAGAAGAGGAAGGAATGGAGGGAGGGAGAAAAGAGAGAAGGAAGGGTAGAGAAGGAGCGAGGAAAGCAAGAGAGATAAAGTGGAGGGAAGAAAGGAAGAAAAAAGGATGGTAGGGAAGGAGACAAAGTGAGGAAGAAATGAAGGAAGGAAGAAAGGAAGGAAGGAAGGAATAAAGTTAGAAAAGAGGAAAAGGAAGAAAAGAGAGAAGGAAGGAAGGAAAAAAGAGAAGGAATAAAATTAAAAAAGAGAAGGAAGGAAGGAAGAAAAGAGAAAAGGAGGGAAGAAAGGAAGGAAGGAAGGAAGGAAGAGAAGGAATAAAATTTAAAAAGAGAAGGAAAGAAGAAAAGAGGGAAGAAAGGAAGGAGAGAGATATAGAGAAGAAGGAAGGAAGGAAGAGAAGGAAGGAGGAGGGAAGAAAGGAAGGAGAGAGAGATACAGGGAAGAAGAAAGGAAGGAAGGAAGGAAGGAGAATAGAGGGAAGGAGGAGGGAAGAAAGGAAGGAGAGAGAGATACAGGAAAGAAGGAAGGAAGGAAGGAAGAGAAGGAATAAAATTAAAAAAGAGAAGGAAGGAAGGAAGGAAGGAAGGAAGGAAGGAAGGAAGGAAGGAAGGAAGGAAGGAAGGAAGGAAGGAAGGGATACAGTTTATGCCCTGTAAGGCTCTCTCTTCAGCTGTCATAAATGGTCAGCCAATCCTTCCTGTGCTTATCGGAATCCATGTCCGGCATTTGCTGACCGCTTGCCGTGTGGACCAGTCATGTAACTGTGAATCCTTCTGTTTTTCCAGTTTCCAGTATTTTTTCCCCACATACTGATCCAAAATGAACTAACGAATAGATTCGCACTCACAATTATGGTATTCACTTAAAAAAATGCTGCCAAAAAGGTCGCAGGTTCACTTTCGGAGGTGCCTCAACTTAACGATTGTAATGACTTCCGGTCTTAAGCGTGGGACTACCTGTATCGTATTGATTTCCTGAGTCTTCTTCTCCTCAGTATACAGTTAGTCCTCAACTTACAACCGCAGTGGAGCCCAAAATGTCTGTTGTTAAGTGAGACAGTTGTTAAGTGAGTCTTGCCCCATTTTACGACCTTTCTTGCTGCAGTTGTTAAGTGAGTCACACGGTTGTTAAGCAAATCTGGCTTCTCCCCCACCCCCGACTTTGAAAATAAAATGTAACAGGAGTATAGTTGAGGCTGGACGCGAGGAGGGGGGGAAAAAGGCCTACTAAGTCAGACGTTTTCAAAGACTAATACTTAGTATTGTATACCAGGTGTCATGATGATCGCGGCATAATATGTTTTTATGTCCAATGCTGATTGTTCTTAATAAAAGAATTTTTATAATTTAAAAAAAAAAAAAAAAAGAAGGTCCCAAAAGGGGATTGCACGACCTCGGGACACTGCGACCGTCATAAATACGAGTCAAGTGTCTAAATTCCACATGAGATGCTGTGACAGTCCTAAGTGTGAAAAATGGTTCCCTTTTTCAGCACCATTGTAAGTTTGAACGGTCGCTAAACGAACACTATCTCCCCCCTGAAGGCATTAATGGAATGATGCTATTCCCCCCACCCCCAATTGGTGGATTCTGTGTATATTTTGCTTTTCGGGTTGCTATGGCCGCGTCCAAAGCAAGGGGTGAAAACATAAAATATCTCCCCAAAATCCCAGCCTGCTTTCTCTCTGGGGGAATCCTTGTTTGCTTTAAACCACGATTCAAGCTTTGGGGTCCCGAGGACCATCCTGAATTTCACGCAAGGGTTCCCAAGCCCGTCAGAGGCCAGCCATTGATCCAGGTGGTGGGATATTCTCTCCGCAAAGAAAAATTTCATTTACTTTGCGGTGATTGGCAGGTATTTGCTGCCCCAAACACACCGTTGTGGCTGCTTGGAAACAGCACAACGGACCACAACACGAGGGTCTGTTTGGTTCACATGGCGACAGGCCCTGCTGAAACAACAACAACAACAACAACAACAACAACAATAATAATAATAATAATAATAATAAAGTAGAAGGGTGGGCGGGCAAGCAAAAGGTAACGCAGACCACGGTGCAAGGAGTCTGTCCACCACGATGCGACGGTAAAGCAGCCGACGGAACAGAAGGCGACAACTGCAAGGATTGTGGCAAAAAAAATATTACACCCTGGATTGTGCGTCTTTCCTTCTTTTTCTTCGTTTTAATACGTTTTCATTGTGTTTCTTTCTCAAGAAAAATCAGATAATTATGAACATTTGAAACTAATTAGTATTGGTGGACTTTCTCCTTCCTTTCCCCTTCTTTCCTTTCTTCCTTTCTCTCTTTTCCTTCCTTCCTTCCTTTCTCTCTCTTTCTTTCCTTTTTTCTTTGTCTTTTCTTCTTTTCCTTCCTTTCTTCCTCTTTCTTTCTTTCTTTCTTTCTTTCTCCATCTTTCTTTTTTCTTTTTCTTCCTTCCTTTTGTCCTTTTTTCTTTCCTTCCTTTCTTTTTCCTTCCTTCCTTTCTTTCTCTTTCTTTCCTTCTTTCTTTGTCTTTCTTTTTCTGTTTCCCTCCTTCCTTTGTCCTTCTTTTCCTTCCTTCTTCTTTTTTATCTTTTCTTTCCTTTCTTTTCTATTTCATTTCCTTCCTTCCTTCTTTCTTTCTTTTTTATCTATTCTTTGTTTCATTTCCTTCCTTCCCTCTTTCCTTTTTATCTCCTTTCCTTTCTGTTGCCTTCCTTCCTTCTTTCCTTCCTTCCTTCCTCTAATTTTACATTTTTTCCTTAATTTTTTTTTCCTAGGCAGTTTTTCTTAACCTTTTTCCTTTTAGGACCCACTTCCCACTTTTAAAAATTATCAAGGATCCCCAAAACAGTTTTTCTTTGTATGGGCTACATTTACCATTATTTCCTGTACTAAAAATTAAAACGGATGCCTTTGTATGATATTGATCTTGTAAAAATAACAATATTAAGCCCATTCGATACAGCCTAAATAAAAGTGTTTTCATGCCAAAACTCTGCATTTTTTTTAATGAATCAAAAACAATAACGAGAAAAGGGACATTGGGTTAAATGTTTACATGTCTCTTCAATATCAGGTAAAAACATTTTTTTTTATTCTTGGACCCTGTTCTAGGGAACTCCATTGCACCCCTCAACTTAAAAAGGAGTTTGTGTGTTGATAAAACCAGCATTGCCTTCCCTCCTTCCTCGGTCGCCAGATGTGAGCAGAAGGCAAACACCTGGGATTCTGCCAGGAGTGCAGATTACAGATCCCTGTTTACTTATTGGGCAGGTCTGCGTATATATTAATAAGTTAGTTCAATATTGTGGTTCTGTGGTCACACATGCTTTGGCAAAGAAGCCATTGACCTAGTTTGCCATCACGGCTTCCTAACCACCATCCTGTTTGCCTCCATCAGCTCGAACGCAGCTCTCACCTGGATGCCCTCTGAGTCAAGGAAATGCTAATTTCACTAACCTTCGCCACTTTAAGCACTATGGACTTCAACTCCCAGAATTCCCCAGCATGCATGGAAGTAAGTGAATGAGTGATGAGGAAGGAAGGAAGGAAAGAAGGAAGGAAGGAAGGAGAAGGGAGGGCGGGAATGAATGAGTGATGAGTAAAGAAGGAAGGAGAGAAGGAAGGAAGGAGAGGAAGAAGGTGGGAGGAAGAAGAAAAATAAGTAGGAGGGAGGAAGGAAGGAAGGAAGGAAGGAGAGGGAGGAGAGAAGGAAGACGAGAGGAAGGAAAGAAAAAGAGGAGGAAGGGAAGGAGGGAGGGAGGGAGGAGAGAAAGAAGGAGGAAGGAAGGAGGAAAAGAAGTAAGGGGAAGGAACAAGATGGAGGAAAGAAGGAAGAAGGGAGGAAGGAAAGAAAGAAAGAAGGGAGGGAGGGAGGAATGAGATGGAGGAGAGAAGGAAGAAGGGAGGAACAAAGCAGAGAGAGGAATGAAGGAAAGGAGGACGGGGAGAACAGAAAAGAAAGGAAAGAAGGAAGGAAGGAGAGAAGGAAAGAAGGAAGGAGAGGAAGAAGGGGGGAGGAAGGAGAAAAATAAGTAGGAGGGAGGAAGGAAGGAAGGAAGGAGAGGAAGGAAGGAAGGAAGGAGAGGGAGGAGAGAAGGAAGACGAGAGGAAGGAAAGAAAA
>JARGCV010000834.1:0-12500 GCA_034064705.1 Bothrops alternatus | reverse complement strand
AGCTGGCTGAACAAACGTCTCACTTAGGAACAGAGATTTTGGCCTCGTTGGTGGTCGTAAGTTGAGGACTGCCTGAATTTCCCTTCCATCCATATTTCTTTCTTGATTATAAATGATAATAAGATTTTATTAAAAAGAGAAACTGTCAAACCACTTGCGTTTGATTCCTCTTGGCTGGTCATTCCTTCCACACTGTGGGACAGAGAGCGTCCTTACGCAATTACAGAGATAAATGAATGTATTTAAAAGCAGGGATGAACAGACGGGGAAACATCCAAGGTTGTTTCAGCAATTAAAAGGAAAGGAAGTGTTTCAATTAAACAACTAGGGTTTAATCATTGAAGACTGGCCTGTTAAGAGTCCTACAGGATATCCAGCAAGACAGTAACAAAAATAAAATAAAATAAAATATAAAATGAAAATTCAAAGTAAAATAAAATCAAACTGAAAAAAAATCAAACAAAATAAAATTGAGAATGAAATGAAATGAAACAAAGCACAAAGCAATAAGGTAAAATGAATACCTGTTAAAATGAAAGAAGTGGGTGGAGGAAGCTTAATCAAAATCCAATTAAAAACTAATTCTGCAGATACGGAAGTGTATCCCCAAACATCTATCACTCCATCGTTCCAGGGATCTTTGGGAAGATTCACAGCAGCCTGGGAAAATGTGGTTTCCCAGAGGATTAACTACAAACATTGGCAGGTGTTTTTGCAGTAGGAAACCTCTGGATTTCAGGACAAAAACTCCTCATTCTGTAAACACCATCCGGTCTGTTTCACCCCAGGAAAAAAGCAACAGAAACATTGGGCCAAGTCACCAAAGAGTCTCGATTTTGACAGCTTTAAGAGGGGAGGACTCCAACCCCCAGAATTCCCCAGCCAGCCATGTTTTAAGAGGGGTGGACTACAACCCCCAGAATTCCCCAGCCAGCCATGCATATATTCCAAATTTGCATAAAAGTGGGGCTATATCGCTTGCATAAAAGATGGATCTCATCCTAAGAGAGTCATATAATCTTTCCTTTGGTTGTATATTTATTTAGCAACCATTTAAAGTTGCATCAGCCCTGAAAAATCTGACTTACAGCTGGTCCTTGTGTTTACGACCATCAAAGCATCTCTAGGATCACGTGATAAAATTAGGGTGTTTCACAGCCAATATATACTGTATTTACGAGGTTTGCAGCATCTGCCTTCTGTAATCTTCCTAGCTGCTGTTCAACAAACAAAGTCTAGCGGGGGGGGGGAGTTGATTTCAGTTAACAACCATGTGATTCGTTTAACAACTTCAGTGGTTCACTTAACAACCACAGTGATCACAACGGAGCCCAAAATTTCTGTTGTTTAGCTAACAGTTCTTAGGTATGTTTTGGGCCATTTGATGACCTTTTAAGTGAATCACTGCAGTTGTTAAGTGAGTCACATGGTTGTTAAGTGAATCTGACTTCCCCCATTGACTTTGCTTGTCAAAGGGTCACAAAAGGGAATCACGTGACCCTGGGACACTGCGACCGCCGTAAATATGAGTCAGTTGCTAAGTGTCTGAATTTTGATCCGTGACCACGGGGATGGTGCAGCAGTCGTAAGTGTGAAAAACAGTCAAAAGTCACACTTCTCAGTGCCGTTGTAAAGTTGAGTGGTCATTAAGTGAATGGCTGTAAGTAGAGGACTAATTGTAGCTTCACTAGCCCTAATTCTAAGGAGGGGCTCATCATGATGACCTTGTTTTCTGGGTCCCTAGAATATTTCTTCTTCTCCCAATCCCTTCTTTCCTCCCTCCCTCCATTCTTTTCTTCCATCTGTTTCGTTCCTTTCCCCCCTTTCCTCTCTCTCTCTCTCTCTCTCTCTCTCTCTCTCTCTCTCTCTCTCTCTCTCTCTCTCTCTCTCTCTCTGCTCCTTTATCATTCTCATTCCTCCCTCCTTTCCTTCCGTCTCTCCTTCCTTCTATCCTTCTTTTCTCCCTTCCTTTCCTCTTTCTTTCTTTCTTTCTTTTTCTTTCTCTTTCTCTCCTCCCTCCTTCTTCCTCCCTCTCTCCCTTTCTGTTTCTATTTTATCCTCCATGTTTTCTCCCTTCTTCCCTCCTTTCCTTCCATTTCTTTCTTCCTTCTTTCCTCCCTCCCTCCCTCCTTTCCTCCCTCCATTCTTTTCTTCCTTATTTTTCATTCTTTCTTTCTTCCCTCCTTCTTCCTTCCTCTCCTCTTTCTGTTTCCATTTTATCCACCCTGTCTTTTCCCTTCTTCCCTCCTTTTTTCCTTCCTTCCTTCCTCCTTCCATTTATTTCTTCCTTCTTTCCTCCCTCCCTCCCCCATCCCTCCCTCCATTCTTTTTTCCATATTTTTCATTCTTTCTTTTTCTTCCTCCCTCCTTCTTCCTCCCTCCCTCCTTCCACTCCTCCCTTCTTTTTCCTCCCTTCCCTTCCTCTCCCTTTTCCTTCCTCCCTTTTCCTTCCTCCCTCCGTCCTTCCCTCCCACAGAAGGTGCAAAGCCACGGAGGGAGAGAAAAGCCACCTGCCTGGCTGCAGATCTTGAAAGGACGACAGAAGGATGGGGCCGGTGGGGGGGGGCGCTCAGAGGCAGACCCCCACTCCTTTCTAACTAAGTGCACGTATATCCCCCACCCACTCAGGGGAACTTCAGCCACCCTCTCCTCCCTTTGGGATGAAACCCCACAATCAAATCCTCCCTCCACAAATGAAAGAGCCGATTGATTAGAGAAATAAAAAAAAAAAACAAGAGAGAAATATCCTGTTCAACACTCTGTGGACTTTTTAATCCACCAGGCAAAAATCACTTCTTAAAATATTCTTTGCATAATCTGTTCATTCCCAATCTGGTCAAAACGTGAGCACAACGTGCTGAATTTGGTGGCCTTTTAGGAAAAGCACAGTTTCCCCCCCACACCCCCCCCCCAACTACCGGGCTTCTCATCATAAATTCCCCGTTTTTCCTGCTCAGTTTGGAAACAACGTTAAGTATCCACAGCGTAGTTCCAAGACTAATTTGGCAATTTTGCTCTGGTGTGGTGTCATCACCACCCACTTCCTTCGTTCTGCAACCCAAGAATGACCCAATTCAGGCTATATACTCTTCAAAGAAGTGTGGAATGTTTTCGGGGTGGGTAGTGGAAATGCTTTTTATTTTTTTTAAAGCAAAAAAAAAACAAAAAACACTTCCCTGGGTTGCAACACAAGAACTGATGCTTTGCATTGGGGACTTTACTTTCTCCATAAGTCAGAAATTTCCTCCATAAACTTTCTTTCTCAAGCTTCCTCTTTTCCGCTATGTATTCAGAATAGATAGGGATTAATATATAGACATACATACATACATACCACAAACATATATATCTATGTGTGTGTGTATACACACATGAATAGAATGGAATGGAATGGAATGGAATGGAATGGAATAGAATAGAATAGAATAGAATAGAATAGAATAGAATAGAATAGAATAGAATAGAATAGAATAGAATAGAATAGAATAGAATAGAATAGAATAGAATAGAATAGAATAGGAAATAGGAAATAGGAATAGAATAGAAATACGGTAGAATAGAATAGAATGGAATGGAATGGAATGGAATGGAATGGAATGGAATGGAATGGAATGGAATAGAACAGAACAATGAATAGAATAGAATAGAATAGAATAGAATAGAATAGAATAGAATAGAATAGAATAGAATAGAATAGAATAGAATAGAATAGAATAGAATAGGAAATAGGAAATAGGAATAGAATAGAATAGAATAGAATGGAATGGAATGGAATAGAACAGAACAATGAATAGAATAGAATAGAATAGAATAGAATAGAATAGAATAGAATAGAATAGAATAGAATAGAATAGAATAGAATGTGTGTATGTGTGTTATGTATGCGTATGGGCATATATATATATATATATATATATATATATATATATATATATATATATATATATATATATATATATATATATATATATATATATATATATATATATATATATATATATATATATATATATATATATATATATATATATATATATATATATATATATATATATATATATATATATATATATATATATATATATATATATATATATATATATATATATATATATATATATATATATATATATATATATATATATATTGTTTAAAATTGTGCTTGCAGGATGGCTCTGGGTTGAGCTGAAACAAGCAAAAGGAAAGAATGATTCCTTCCTCCCATATCTGGGTTTACAGGGTGCAATCTAAAAAATAAACACTTGACACATATATATATATATATATATATATATATATATATATATATATATATATATATATATATATATATATATATATATATATATATATATATATATATATATATTCTTTTGAGAGCGGGCAACAGAATTTCATTTTTAACGTGTGCCAGCATACTCACAGCAAAAACAAAAATGGCAACAAAAAGCGATCTTATCTTAAACTTAATAAGTCAGCCAACGGGGGCGACATGTGGCCGGCCACACCTGTTCAGGGGCGAAATGAGGGACGCTTGGCAAATTTATGACACGTCCAGCCATACGTACAAACCTCTCAAGTGTCGCTGCTGTCACCGCTCTGCCATGCCACCCTTTGCAGTTGGCAGCCGGGCCAGGAACGTAAAACCTGGTGGCTTCTCCTTGCAGGCTGGTCCCGCCGATGCTCCACGTGGCGCATAGCTGGGCGAGGGTGTGATGGATCTCCTGCAGGTGTCGGCTGTGAGTTGTGCCAACAACAGGAAACGAAGGGAAGCCGGGCGGGAGGCAACTGGCAGAGGGGGGGGGGAGAGGCAGACTTCAAGGTATTTCTGGACTTTGGGGAGGCGGGAGGGCATCCGGTTCTCCGGTGTCCTGCAGGGAGGGAGGGAGGGAGGGAGGGGTGGGGACAGGTGGAAAAAGCCGCTGGCTTCCCATGGTGTCCGTGTTTGCGTTAGGCGGGATGTGTTTCTTGAGTGTTGGGAGCAAAAAAGGGAGCCTGGAGGTCAGCCTTAGAGGAGCAGAGAGTTGGGTTGATGGTGCCCAAAGCGCAGAGAGAATATTTCAAACTTCAGGTTACTCCTTGGTGGCCTCTGAGTTTCTTGCAGACGTGCTGTGGCCTAGCCGGCAACATCGGCAGTGCCAGAAAGGAGGGGGGTTGTAGAGAGAAAGAGGAAGAGGAGGAGGAGGAGGAGGAGGAGGAGGAGGAGGAGGAGGAGGAAATTGTTGTAGCTCAGAGGTAAAGTGGGGGGGGGTGTCCTTGATGCTCTCTGAGCTGGCTGGTTTCCTTGCAGATGTTTCATGACCCAACTAGGGAATATCATCAGTGCTAGAAGGGAAAAGAGGAGGAGGAGGAGGAGGAGGAGGAGGAGGAGGAGGAGGAGGAGGAGGAGGAGGAGGAGGAGGAGGAGAAGCAGGAGCAGGAGGAGGAGGAGGAGGAGGAGGAATAGGATGGAGGAGGAGAAACAGGAGCAGGAGGAGGTGGTCTGTAGGCCACCTGGCTCTTTTCTTCCAGATGCCTCATGACCCAACAAGGTAACATCATCAGTGATAAGAGGAGGAGGAGGAGGATGAGGAGGAGGAGGAAGAGGAAGAGGAAGATGACAATGGGATTCTTGGTGCTCTCTGAAGTTGGTGGTTTTCTTGCAGAGACGCCTCATGACCCAACTAGGTAACATCATCAGTGATAAGAGGAGGAGGAGGAGGACAAATGGTGCCCTCTGAGCTTGCGGGTTCTCTTGCAGACGTCTCATGCCCCAGCTAGGGAGCGTCATCAGGGCTCGGAGGGAAGGGAGTCCAAGAGGAGATCTTTTCCAAATCCAGGACTGATTTCCTCTGGTTTTCGTCCTTAGTGAACCGCTAGTCCTGCATTTTATGTCCAGTCACTTAGTGACCATCTCAAGTGACAACGGACCTTCCTAGGGATACTTACAACCCAGATGTGAAGTTCTATCAGCTGCCCCACACAGACACACACACACACACACACACGCCATGGTCACATGAGTGCATGGTGAGCCCTCCACAGCCACCACCCTTTGTCACCACTTGCACTTTATCCCACACGAGTCACGTGGTTGTTTCACTCTGGCATTTATCCAAAGTGACCCTTGGTGTGCTTAACAATCACCGCATTTGAGCCGGCACCAAGAGCATACAGCACGGCCAGGACCGAGCAGACGGCTTGGTGTTTGGACCTGAGCTGCCGATGCTGTGCTCTCCTGATGCTGACCAGCCTGTGTCCAGAAGATGAGCAGATTGTTGGTGGGAGTGACCCTTGAGAGGATTTGCAAAGCTGTACTTCTCCTATGTTTACTGCACTTCCTTATCATCATGATTCTCTATTTTGATGTCTATGCCCAGCGCTTGGACTTTTTCAGCCGCTTCAACGTACGCAACTCTTCCCGCTCTCTGCCCTATGCCAATGTCTCTCGGCCTAATAGTACTGCTGGGCCTTTGGGCTCTGAGCTCCTGGCTCCAAGTGTCAAGTCTGTTGGGAGTAACCACACCATCACTCAGAAGCCCTTACCACCCTGCCCAGAGATGCCGCCTGGTCTTGTGGGCCGACTCCTTATTGAATTTAGCTCTCCCTTGAGCATGGAGAGAGTGCAGCGGGAAAACCCAGATGTTCAGGAGGGTGGCAAGTATTCACCCCTGGACTGTGCGCCTCGGCAGAAGGTGGCCATCCTCATACCTTTCCGCCACCGCGAGCATCACCTCAAATACTGGCTGCACTACTTGCATCCAGTCCTACGACGTCAGAAGGTGTCCTATGGAATCTACATTATTAATCAGTTTGGTGAAGATACGTTTAACCGAGCTAAGCTGTTAAATGTGGGCTTCCTGGAAGCCTTAAGAGATAACGAGAGCTATGACTGCTTCATATTCAGTGATGTTGATCTTGTGCCCATGGATGACCGGAATCTTTATCGCTGTTATGACCAGCCTCGGCACTTTGCTGTTGCCATGGATAAGTTTGGTTTCCGGTTACCATACTCTGGCTACTTTGGAGGAGTCTCTGGCCTAAGCAAGACACAGTTTCTGAAGATTAATGGCTTCCCTAATGAGTACTGGGGCTGGGGTGGAGAAGATGATGACATCTTTAACAGGATCTCACTTAATGGCATGAAAGTATCACGTCCTGATGCACGCATTGGGCGCTATCGCATGATCAAGCATGAGTGTGATCGACATAATGAACCAAATCCCCAACGGTTCACCAAAATCCAGAATACCAAGGTGACCATGAAACGTGATGGCATTGGTTCACTTCAGTACCGCCTCGTGGAGATGTTTCGCCATCCCATGTACACCAATGTAACTGTGGATATTGGCCGACCGCCGCCACGCCCCTCTCGGGGTTGACTCTGCTGCTTGGCCCTGCCCATGGGCCCATGCATGAGGAGCAACAGGGATCTCAGCCCTGACTGGTTCAGAGGACTGTGTCCTGACTGGGACGACCTGTCTGCCTCCTTCATGGGAAAAAGGGAAAGGTTGTGGACACACCTTTGTCTTGTCCTTGCCTTTGGCTGAAGACCAGCTCCTTAACATAGTCAGTTCTCCGCAGTGCCGTTCAGATTGGGGAATGAATGTGTGTTATATGCTTGGTCCAGTGTTTCAATTTTGGGCAGAGCCGAGCCCCGATTGCTGAGGAAGGCCCCAAGAGCGGAGAAGCCTTGTTTAGGGCTTTGACCTTCCCTTTATCTCTGGCAGAGACCATCCTCTCCCTGAACTTTTGGCAAGGCTGTGTCCCTGAAAGATTCCAAGGGTATGGTAGCTGTTTGCTTCTTCTCACAGACTGAAAGACTACTGCCGTTTGAGCCTTTCGTCCAGGCACAGTCTGGTCTTACAACGACTGCCAGCTACCGAGATATAGAGATGGTTCACCATTGAGAAGAGCTCCGTCGCCAGTAAAAGCTCTAATGGGTCTGGCCCACTGCCCACCTCCATTCATGGCTTGGTGCTGTCCCCTGCTGGATCCTGGTTGCTTTTTTTCTGGCTCCAGTACTCCAGGGGTATTTTATACAAATCCTCATTAGAATACTTGAGTGCTTCCTGGGTTAATGTATGTGTAGCCTGTCTGGCATGGTACAACAGGACTTTCTTCTTAGCTGTGATTTCTCTTCTTCCTTGAGTGGAGCAGATTGGATGGGTAGTGAGATTGTACCTTTTAGTAGGGTGGATAGATGGATGTATGGTTTGACATACCCTAAAGTGGGCTTGCTTCTCACTTTCATAAGCACGCAGAACTATAGCCATTGTTATAGAACGGAATAACATGAAGGTAGAGTTCAGCCTGGTTTCCCTTGGTCCACTACCATCCCAACTTCCACTCCTCAAGCAATTCTAGCAGCCCTACTGTTTCTGCCAGGCATCTTGCCCTTAACCACTCATTCTTTTATTTTTTATCAAAACTACCCTCAGTCACAGCCCCGATGGTATGTTTGTGGCAGTTCTACACTTAGTACTTGGAGCTGGGAAGCTGCTGGCGTTTCTTCATTCTGGTTATGGTGCCTGGCAAGTAGAATCACCTGCATCTGTCCACTTTGGGGTGACAACTGGGCCAGGCTGGAAGCCAGGCATCAGCATGTCAAATAGCCCGGGTGTTGGTGACTTTTGTACATTTGAATGTTTTGATCCCTTTTCAAGCCTATGGTGAATGCAACACTGGTCACTATGATCAGACTTTTGTATTCAGTAAAGTTTCAAAACTTGGAAAAAAAAAAAAAAAAAAAAAAAAAAACAATCACCGCATTTGCTTAATAGCAACAAAATTGTAAAATTGGGTTGGTCACGGGGGAGGGGGAGCGTCCCAATTTATGACCGTCGTGAATTATGATCGTGATGGGGAGGGTCTATTATGGTTGTAAGTCGAGCACTCCTTGTAAAGTAGGGATTCTCAACCTTGACACGTTTAAGACACAATTTTTGACGTTGACATCCAAGATTTCTCGTAGGTTATATCTACGATTAAGTCCTCGGTTACGTCCTCAACTTAACAACTGTTCATTTAGTGACTGTTCTAAGTCAGAACAGAACTGGAAAAAAGTCACTTTTTCATACGCTTACAACCGTTACAGCATCCCTGTGGTCACGTGATCAAAATTTGGACAGTTGACTCGTATTTATGACGGCCGCAGTGTCCCGGGGTCACGTGATCCCCTTTTGTGACCTTCTAACAAACAGGGAAGCCCAGATTCACTTAACAACCGTGCGACTCACTTAACAACTGTAGCAAGGAAGTTCGTAAAATGGGGCAAAACTCACTTAACAAGTGTCTCACTTAACAACGGATATCCTGGGATCAATTGTGGTTGTAAATACTGCCTATTTCTTAATGAATGCAATTTTTTCCTTTCCAGTTTTGTAATATTTGCCAACTGCTGGGTTAAACCTCTGCATCCGAGGAAGTTGTTTTATTTTACAATATTTTACTCAGAAAGGGGGTCCTTTGGAACAGAGAGGAACACCTGGGGTCCTTTCAGCGGTTCGTGCATGCTCAGGAACTCTTCACAAAGCCTCCTGTTGATGCATTCCGATTCAGAAAATCGTGTTTTTGCCAGACATGCACAGTTATTGATGTGTCTGAATTGCAGGTCTGGCCCTGGAGGAGGGGGCTGCAAAAAGCCAGGACTGACCGTCCAGGTGCCTTATCTTTGCAAGGTCAGGGATGACCGGAAGGAGAGGCTCCCCTTGACCCTTCCTTTGACCTGGCTCACAGCTGGTTCCCAGGAGCAAGACCTTGGAAAGGAAAATCTGTATATATATATTTTCTTGCAGATGTTTCATGGTCCAACATCATTAGGGCTAGAAGGGAGGAGGAGAAAGAGGAGGAAGAGGAGGAAGAGGAGATGATGATGATGATGGATGATGATGATAGAGAAGTAGAAAAGGAGGAGAAGGAGGGGGAAGGGAAGGGAGAGGGGAGGAGGAAGAGGAGAAGAAGAGGAAGAAGAAAAAAAGGGAAGGGGGAGGAGGAGAAGAAGAGGAAGAAGAAGAAGAAGAGGAAGAGGAGGCGGAGGAGGAGGAGGAGGAGGAAGAGGAGAAGGAGGAGGAGAAGAAGAAGAAGAAGAAGAAGAAGAAGAAGAAGAAGAAGAAGAAGAAGAAGAAGAAGAAGAAGAAGAGGAGGAGGAGGAGGAGGAGAAGGAGGAGAAGAAGAGGAGGAGGAGGAGGAGGAGGAGGAGAGGAAGAGGAAGAGGAGGAGGAAGAGGAAGAGGAGGAGGAGGAGGAGGAGATGATGATGATGATAGAGAAGTAGAAAAGGAGGAGAAGGAGGGGGAAGGGAAGGGAGAGGGGAGGAGGAAGAGGAGAAGAAGAGGAAGAAGAAAAAAGGGAAGGGGGAGGAGGAGAAGAAGAGGAAGAAGAAGAAGAAGAGGAAGAGGAGGCGGAGGAGGAGGAGGAGGAGGAAGAGGAGAAGGAGGAGGAGAAGAAGAAGAAGAAGAAGAAGAAGAAGAAGAAGAAGAAGAAGAAGAAGAAGAAGAAGAAGAAGAAGAAGAAGAAGAAGAAGAGAAGAGGAGGAGGAGGAGGAGAGGAGAAGGAGAAGAAGAAGAGGAGGAGGAGGAGGAGGAGGAAGAGGAAGAGGAGGAGGAAGAGGAAGAGGAAGAGGACCAAGGCTGTGGGTCCAGACAGGAGAGACTCTAAAATTTGGTCATCAAGTTTTTGACCCCTTGCTAGGTGACGGGTGGTCCTCGGATGTTGTCATATCCTAAAAGTGGTACAATGGGTGAAAAGGTTGAAAAGCCCTGATTTATTGCATTCAGCAGCCCTGAAGATCAACAGGGAACAAAATGTTACCTAGCCCAGGCTTTTCAACCTTTTCACCCATTGTACCACTTTTAGGATATGGCAATATCCAGGTACCGCCAGTCGCCTAGCAAGGGTCAAAAACCTGATGACCCCTCCCCCCAAAAAGGAAAAAAGTGATAAAGTACAGGTAGTCCTCGACTTACAACAGTTCGCTTAGTGACTGTTTGAAGTTGCAATGGCACTTTAAAAAGTGCCCCCAAGCCACAGCCGAGCAAGACGCCTGCCTGCCCACCCAGTGGCGCTCTTCCTCCTGTCCGAGGCTTTCATTGTTGTGAGCATTTCTGTTGAGGATTGGCAGTGGGGGTGGGGTGGGAGGGTGTTTGGTTTTTATTCCCCCCCCCATCTGCTGGGTGGTTGCAGCAGGGTTTGGTCCCTTCACATGACCCTGGGACACGGTGACCGTCATAAAGATGAATCAGTGGCCAAGCATCTGAATGTAAATCACAAGACCCTGGAGAGGCTGCAACATTCCAGCTGATCGGCGCTTCTTCGGGGCTCAGCAGAAGCGCCAGGATCAGCGCTGCTTTCCAGCTGATTGGTGCTTCTTCGGGCTCAGCAGCCTGGCGCTGATCCTGGCGCTTTCCGCTGAGCCCTGACAGCCCTGCAGCTCCAGCCGTCTCTTGCTCAGGCTTGTGTGGTGCTGCCACCAGTTCAGCTCATTCCCCTCCCCCGCTATCATTTTCTAGGATGGTCGCCTACCACCTGCCGGGGGCCCATGGACCACAGGTGGTACCCCTACCGCTGGTTGAAAAGCCCTGTTCTAATCTCTCTCCCTCTCCCTCTGTCTATCTATCTATCTTCCTTCCTTCCTTTTTCTTTCTTCTTTTCTTTTTTCTTTCTTGCTTTCTTGCTTTGTTTCCTTGCTTCTTTCCTTCCTCTTCCTCTGTTGTTTTTTCTTTCTTTTTTCTTTCTTCCTCTTTTTCTCCTTCTTTCTTTCTCTTTCTCCTTCCTTCCTCCTCCTCCTTTTTTTCCTTTCTTCATTTCCTTCACTTGTTTTTCTTCCTTCCTTCCTTTCTCTTTTCCTTCCTTTTGTTTCTTGCTTTCTTTCTTTCCTTCCTTCCTTCCTTCTTTCTTTCCATCCTTCCTCTTTATTATTCTCTTTCTTTTTATTTCTTTCTTCCTCTTTCCCTCCTTCCTTCTTCCTTTCTTTCTTTCTCCTTTCTTCCTCATTTCCTTCACTTGCTTTTCCTTCCTTCTTTTCTTTCTTTCTTTCTCTCTCTTTCTCCTTCCTTCCTCCTCCTCCTTTCTTTCCTTTCTTCATTTCCTTCACTTGTTTTTTCTTCCTTCCTTCCTTTCTCTTTTTCCTTCCTTCCTTCTTTCCCTCCTTTTCTTTCTTGCTTTCTTCCTTTGTTTCCTTCCTTTGTTTCCTTCCTTCTTTAATTCCTTCCTTCCTTCCTTCCTTCCTTCCTTCCTTCCTTCCTTCCTTCCTTCTTTCTTTCTCTCTCTTCCTGGCCCAAGCCAGCAGCTCTTTGAGATCACAGCAGAATCTGGCTGGGCAGATAAAAGAAATCAGCAGTGGACTTTTTCTATTTCCCCAGTGGTTTTGCAAATGTGCAATGCAGGTCTGATTAAAATCTGGGCAGCTGAGGCAAAACTTTCCCCAGGCTGAGAACAGGCAGGGTCGGTGTGGCTGAGGGTTTATGTGGTGCATGAAGTAACCTGAGAAAACTGCTGGCTTCGAGCATCTGGCTGGGCTTC
>JARGCV010000832.1:0-72104 GCA_034064705.1 Bothrops alternatus | reverse complement strand
TCATCTCCTTCCTTCCTTCCTTCCCCCTCTTCCCTCCTTTCTCTTTCTTTCTCTCTCTTTCTCTCTTTCTTTCTCTTTTCCTTCCATTTCCTTCCCTCCCTCCCTCCTTTCTGTCTTTCTCTTTTTCTTTCATTCATTCTTTCTTTCTTTCTTTCTTTCTTTCTTTCTTTTCTTCCATCATTTTCCTTTCATCTCCTTCCTTCCTTTTTTCCTCTTCCCTCCTCTTTCTTTCTTTCTTTCTTTCTTTCTTTCTTCTTCTTTCTTTCTTTCTTTCTTTCTGTCTGTCTTTCTTTCTTTCTTTCTTTCTCTTTCCTTCCATCTCCTCCCTCCATCCCTCTTTCTTTCTTTCTTTCTTTCTTTCTTTCTTCTTCTTTCTTTCTTTCTTTCTTTCTGTCTGTCTGTCTTTCTTTCTCTCTTTCCTTCCATCTCCTTCCCTCCATCCTCTTTCTTTCTTTCTTTCTTTCTTTCTTTCTTTCTTTCTTTCTTTCTTTCTTTCTTTCTTTCTTTCTTCTTTCTTTCTTTCTTTCTGTTTGTCTTTCTTTCTGTCTGTCTGTCTTTCTTTCTTTCTCTCTTTCCTTCCATCTCCTTCCCTCCGTCCCTTCTCTCTCTCTCTTTTCTTCCATCATTTTCCTTTCCTCTCCTTCCTTCCTTCCTTCCTTCCTTCCTTCCCTTCCTTCCTTCCTTCCTTCCTTCCTTCCTTTCAATTTCTTTTCCTTTTCTTTTACAGCCCTCCAAACAACATCATTCAATTACCTCTGTGTGGATTGATCTGACATTTGTAAGGCCAGCGTCGTTCCCCCCCCCCACCGTCTTAAAAATATGACTAGGCCATTACATGCTGAAGTAAGTGATGTTTAATGAATGATTTGTAATTAGTTTTAAATTAAATCTTTTTTGCTACAATTGTGGAAGGTATAAGTAGCCCATAGATCTCATTAAGCACTCAAATCAAGCCGGATTTTCTTAAGCAATGCGTTCTATTATGGTGCTTTAAATAATGATTGGTGTCAATCTAAGTCAAGACGATTGATGATTCTTTTGCATTTGAACTTGCAGGAGCATATTTATAGGTGCACGTTCTCAAAAGGAAGACATTCCTGGTCGATTATCTCCATTTCAGGGCTGACCCATTTAGGCAGCTCTTAGGAAGTAAGGCCTATGGAGGTGTCAAATCTGGCTTGTAGCCGCAGATAAAAGGTAGCCTCGTCTGACACTTGGCGCCATCCCATCGACCATGCCCTGGGAGTGAAAAAACAGGGAAATGTCAGCAAGAAAGCAAATGAAAAACTAGAATTGGAACGGCTTGGCCTCCAGAGGTGGTGGGTGCTCCATCACTGGAGGTTTCCAAGAAAGATTGGACAGACATTTGTCCGAAATGGGATAAGGTCCCCTGCTTGGTTAGGGGGTTGGACTAGAAGACCTCCAAGGCCCTTTCCACTTTGCTCTTCTTGATAAGGACTCTTTTAAGAGAGAGATAAAACAAGTCTTGACCCTGAAGGGTCCTTGGTCTCTCTGAACTTGGTTGTTTTCTTGCAGATATTTCATTACCTAAACTAGGTGACATATTGGTGCTAGAAGAGAAGAGAGGTTGTGGAGAGGAGGAGGAGGAGAAGAGAAGGAGAAGGAAGAAGAAGAAGGAGAAGGAGGAGGAGGAGAAGGAGAAAGAGAAGGGAGGGAGGAGGAGAAGGAGAAGGAGAAGGAAAAGGAAAAGGAAAAGGAAAAGGAAAAGGAAAGAGGAAAAGGAAAAGGAAAAGGAAAAGGAAAAGGAAAAGGAAAAGGAAAAGGAAAAGGAAAAGGAAAAGGAAAAGGAAAAGGAAAAGGAAAAGGAAAAGGAAAAGGAAAAGGAAAAGAATAGGAGGAGAAGGAGAAGGAGAAGAGAAGGAGAAGGAGAAGGAGAAGGAGAAGGAGGGAGGAGGAGGAGGAGGAGGAGGAGAAGGAGAAGGAGAAGGAGAAGGAGAAGGAGAAGGAAAAGGAATAGGAGGAGAAGGAGAAGGAGCAGGAAAAGGAAAAGGAGGAGGAGGAGAAGAAGGAGGAGGAAGAAGAAGTAAGAAGAAGGAAGAAGAAAAAGAAGAAGGAAGAAGGAGATGAAGAAGGAGGAGGAGGAGGAGGAGAAGAAGAAGAAGAAGAAGAAGAAAAGAGGAGGAGGAGGAGGAAGAAGAAGAAGAAGAAGAAGAGAGGAGGAGGAGGAAAGGAGGAGGAGGGAGGAGGCAGAGAGAAGGGAAGAAAGAAGGAGGAGGAAGATGAATAGGGGGATTGTGGGATCCTTGGTGCTCTCTGAGCTTGCTTGTTTTCTTGCAGACTTTTTGTTACCCTAACTACCTAGGTAACATCATCAGTGCTAGAAGAGAGGGTGGTTTGTGGAGAGGAGGAGGAGGAGGAGGAGGAGGAAGAGGAAGAGGAAGAGGAGGACTGTGGGATCCTTGGTGCTCTCTGAGCTTGGTTTGTTTTCTTGCAGACATTTCATGACCCAAACTAGGTAACACCATCGGGGCTAAGGACCCCTCAGGTCAACCCTGAGCTACACATATTCTCCCTTACGAAATCCTGACCCTGTTCCTAAGGTTTGTGTGGCAATTTAAAAATCAGATTCGTGGCCGCCAAAGCTTTGGGAAAGCTGATCATGCATTGGGGAGATAACTGCAAAGCCACTCAGCCACCAGGATGCGGCCCTGTTTTCTGCAGACGGGCTGGTGATCCCTTCCCTCCACCGACTCGGTTGCAAACATGTTCCTCCATTTTCCTCTTCGCCTGTGTCTAATCAGTCCTTTCTATTCTTTTCTTTTTTTTTAATCCACAAAACACAAAAATCCTTTTGTGATTATCCAAGGAGACTCTGGATTTGCACTCCAGATAGTCCTGGACTTACAGCTGGGCCCCAAATTTCTGTTAAACGAATCGCCGCAGGGATTAAGTTAGTAGCACGGTCGTTAAGCTCCCCCCATTGTCAGAAGATCGCCAAAGGGCATCACGTGACCCTGGGGGGGACACTGCAACCGTCATAAGTACATGCCAGTTGCAAGCCTCTGAATTCTGATCGCGTGACCCTGGGGAATGCCGCAACGTTCGTAAGTGTGAAAAACGGTCCTAAGTCCCTTCTTCCGGTGCCCTTGTAACTTTCAACAGTCGCCAAACAAACCGTCGTAAGTCAAGGACTGTTGTATCTCGAGTCTGTACTCGGTGTCTCTGTAGTACAGTGTTCTCAACCTTTTCCGGGCTCGACCCTGGCCCGCATCGCGCATGCGCAGCGCGACGGGGCGCATAGCAAAAAAAATGGCCGACCCCCAAAAAAATGGCCGACCCCCCAAAAAATGGCGGGCCCGCATCGCGCATGCGCGGCGCGACGGCCCGCATCACAATGGGGAAAAAAATGGCCGACCCCCCCCAAAAAATGCCGACCAAAAAAAAAATGGCCGACCAAAAAAAAAATATGGCGGACTGCGGTGTTTGGCGACCCCCGTGAAATGGTCGTTCGACCCCAAATGGGGTCACGACCCACAGTCAAACCCCCGCCGTAACTTAAGCCATCTACCGCTTGTGAAAAGATGGAAAGAGTCTATAATATTGGTAGGAAATACCTGCTAAATTGATTTGCAAGCAGATCTGAATATTCAGGCCTAGGATTTGTCTAAGGGCTCCGCCCACAAATTGAGAATTGAACTCAGGGGACGCTGAAGGAAATTCGGCCTGGAGCCGTCGCTCCATCGGAGAGAGCTGCCCTGTGGACAAATAAAAGAAGAACCCCATGAGATCCAGCGTCCCGGAAAGGCCGCTGGACTTTCTGGTGTTTCCTTGAAGGCGTTTCACCGCTTCCCATCGGAGAAGCTTCTGAATGAAAATCTGGGTTACTGACTTACCCGTCATGTAATCAGGTCAAGGAATATTCGGACTAGCCAGGATCCAGATTGACCAGCAAAGAGATTATTATTATTATTATTATTATTATTATTATTATTATTATTATTATTATTATTATTATTATTATTATTATTATTATTATTATTATTATTATTATTATTATTATTTGACAGAAGTGGACCCAATTCAGGCAAGTCCACGACTTACAACTGCAATTGAGGCCAATGTTTCTGCTGTTAAAGCAAAAATGAAACTTCTTGATTGATTGATTGATTATTACTGTTAAAAAGTGAAGCTCAAAGGCCCAGATGTTTTTAAAGCTGGACGTACCCTTCGGCAGCTCCTCCTATCCAGAACAGAACCGGTTTTCGTGCTTGGTTAATGGCCAGCTTCACCAGGAAGGCGTTGTGTTGGGCACTCGAGATGCTGGTCAGGTGTCCGTTTGGGACGAAGCTTTGGCAAGTCCTCTAGGAAGTAAGGATCGGAGAGAGGAAGGTAAACAGAGCAGCTGTGAATCGGAGGCGTGCTTCAGACTGGAGGGTGTGCGGGAATGGAGTGAAGAGAGAGGGAAGAGGGAGGGAGCTAGGGAAGGGGAAATGGGAAGAAATGAAAGGGAGAAAGGGAGGCAGAAAAGAAGGAGGAAAGCAGTAGGAAGGAAGGAGAGAAAGAGATAGGAATCTGGGAGAGAGGAAAGGGGAAATGGAAGGAAGGAAGGAAGGAAGGAAGGAAGGAAGGAAGGAAGGAAAAATGAAAGAGAAGGAAGGAAAATTAAAGAGAAGGAAAGAAGGGAGGAAGGAAGAAAAATGAAAGGGAAGGAAGAAAGAAAAATGAAAGGGAGGAAAGAAGGAAGGAGGAAAGGAAGGAAGGAAGGAAGGAAGGAAAGAAGGAAGGAAAGAAGAAAAATGAAAGAAAAGGAAGGAAAATGAAAGGGAAGGAAAGAAGGAAGGAAAGAAGGGAGGAAGGAAGGAAAAATGAAAGAGAAGGAAGGAAAATGAAAGGGAAGGAAAGAAGGAAGGAAAGAAGGGATGGAAAGAAAAATGAAAGGGAAGGAAGGAAGGAAGGAGGAAAGGAAGGAAGGAAGGAAAGAAGGAAGGAAAGAAGGAAAATTGAAAGAGAAGGAAGGAAAATGAAAGGGAAGGAAAGAAGGAAGGAGGAAAGGAAGGAAGGAAAGAAGGGAGGAAAGAAAGAAAAATGAAAGGAAAGGAAGGAAAAAAGAAGGAAGGAAGGAAAGAAGGAAAAAGAAAAGAAGGGAGGGAGGAAGGAAAGAAGGAAAGAAGGAAAGAAAGAAAAAGGGAGGAAGGAAGGAAGGAAAGAAAGAAAGAAAGAAAGAAAGAAAGAAGGAAGGAGGAGGAAAGGAAGGAAGGAAAGAAGGGAGGAAAGGAAGAAAAATGAAAGGAAAGGAAGGAAAGAAAGAGGGAGGAAGGAAGGAAAGAAAGAAAGAAAGAAAAAGGAAGGAAGGAAGGAAGGAAGGAAAGAAGGGAGGGAGGGAGGATGGAAAAAAGTCAAGCAAATAAGAATATGAGGGAGACAGAAAATAAAACATTCCATGGATCAATATATCTGAATGTCACAGAGCATTAGAGAATTCTGTCAATGCTTCTCACCTCCAGGACTCGAGGCCTAGAATGGACTTCCAGAAACAGCATGGGTTGCGCCGGTTCTCCGAAGTCAACAAAACGTAGCTACCAGTTCTACCGAACCGGTGCCAACCGGCTGAATCCCACCACTGAGCCAGGGTGCATGGGTAAGAAAAGCCTGCTCTGAAGAGGATGGCTGGGAAGATGTCCATACCTCGGCTTCTGGCCACGTCCGTTGCTCCTGAACGTACTTGTAGCAGTGGCCCGAGTAACTAATCCAGCCATCTCGACAACCTTCTTGGCAAAAAGAACTTTGATATTCCAGAGCAGAGTCAGGAACCTGGAGGATCTCAGGGTTCGCGGGAGGAAGATTGTTTTGAACGCCGGTATCTGGGTGAAAGGGCTGGTGGTCGTGGGGCTTGATCGATCTGTGGCCTTTTAAAAGACAACCAAATCAATAATAAAAAGATGTAAAGAGAATTCCCCCCTTTTAATATAAGAAAGCCCCATATTGGAAAAGAAATGCCCGCCCCCCCGCCCCGGAAGAGACAAGTCTCCCCCGAAGTCAAACCATTCAAGTGGCCGGCCCCTCTGAATGGATAGTTTCCATTCATCACGACAAACTATTCATAAACAAAACTACAGCGACAACCTCCACGGAAGACGGGAACTGATCAGATTAAAAAACAGGGACATATAAAACCTACATTCCCCACCCAGCGTCCAGGACAGGGCATGACCTCCCAGCCACAAGAGTCAGGCAACAATAATTAGAATATTAAAAGGGCACACTCACGCACAGATTAAAGTACGTTTCACAACCAACCTAGGCATCTCAATCACAAAGGCCTAAAGCAGTGATGGCGAACCTTTAGAGACCGAGTGCCCAAACTGCAACCCAAAAACCACTTATGCATCGTCGGGTGCCGGGTGGATGTGGCCCATCGGGTGGATGTGGCCCATCGGGTGGACGTGGCCCATTGGGTGGGCATGGCTGCGGTGGTAACGGCAGTCTGGGTGGGGCTAAAAAGTTCAATCCATCAATTCCAACTTTGCAAGATCTTTTTTTTTCCCACGAGAAGTTGAAATTGACTGATTGATTGAACTTTTTTTTTTTTGCACACAGATGCAGAGGACTAAAGTGAAAAGGTTTTATAAAACCCAGCTGAAGGCCTAGGACTCGGGCGACGGTGCGCGTGCCCACAGAGAGGGCTCTGAGTGACGCCTCTGGCACCCGTGCCATAGGTTTGCCACCACTGGCCTAAAGAATGTATAAAAGCCCGCCTACTCTCAACCCATTTGGTCAGCCGCCCCAGAAACATGCTGCTGTCACTGTAGTTTCTGGCTACCAAAGAAACAAGACCTCCTTTCCAAAATGCAGCCTGCCTCTCTTTTATTTTAGCGCCTTTCTCCCGGCTTGGAACTGGAGCAGATTTTCCTTCCAACAAAGAGAAGCGGCCCATCCAGTTCCCTCAAATGGTGAAAAGAGCCCAAACTGGACACCCACAAAACTTTTTTTTTATAGAATTGTCTCTGGAGATTCTCCATCTTCCAGGTTATGGCTGTCCCAAACGTGCTTTTCCTCTAAAAGGCAGCTGGATTTTCTTGGTTTATTTTCTTGAAAATGTTTCGGTTCTCACCCTAGAAGCTTTTTCCCTTCTGAAAAAGAAGAACTGAAGAAGCTTCTGGGATAAGAAGCAAAATGTGTTCAAGGTGTTTCTCTCTCTGTGTGTGCGCGTCTGTTTGTGTATGGAATTGCTGTTGCAGTTTATCTTTCATCTCCTTAAGCAAAGGGCAGTTGTGATAAAAAAAAATCGGAAGGCACACAGGCCCCTTTAAGACTGATATGGCTAATGAGGCCATTAATTTATCTTTTCCCAAACAAGATGTGCTAAAACCACAACTGCCATATGTTCTCCTTGCTCTGGGCTTCTTGTCGCATGTAAATTTCCATAAATCCTGCCTAATATCGGCCAGGCTGGCTAGGGATTATGGAGGTTACAACACAACCATCTGGCTGAGAGGGTGTGATTCCACAAGATCACGAGACCCTTGACTCTCACCTTCGGAAAACGGGAGAAGCAGCGCTGTCAGGAAGAACCACGGAAGAATTTGCAGCCTCATTTCCACGACGTTCACCCAGCACCAAAGCAAGGACCCCTGAAATGAAAACTGGAATTTATATTTCTTTACCTGTTCCCAGGTATTTGAAGCTACCTTCAGATCACTCCAACCTGAAACGTTAATTTATTGGGTTAATTAATGATATACACTTGCTATTAAATTATAGAATAGAATCTTTTCTGGGCCAAGTGCGATTGGACACAAAAGTAATTGGTCTTTAAGAATCTGGTTCCTTTGAGACACAGAATATAAAGTAGATGATGGTAAGGGGGCTGCCCTTTTAGACTTCACGATAAAGCAGAATAGGCAATGTGGCTTTCCCAACATGTTGTAAACGTCTGCCCATTTGGGAGGCTTACGATGAGTCAGCATCAGAAAAGTTGCCACCTCAAGCATCTAGTATGCCCCAAGAATGTCCCACCCAAATTCAGCAGTAAAATGGCTGATTCTTAGTAGCCCCAAATGAAGTTCAAAATGGTTAAAGTAGAATTGGGAGATCTTAGGAGGGAAAACACACTAATTTTTACAGATTAACAGAAAATAACGGAGCCGGAAGTGACCTTGGAGGTCTTATAGTCCAGCCCCCTCCACAAACAGGAGACCCTCTACCATTCCAGACAAGTGGCTGTCCAGTCCCTTCATAAAAACCTCCAGTGATGGAGCATCCGTGACTTCTGGTGGCAAGCTGTTCCACTGGTTAATTGTTCTCTCTGTCAGGAAATTCCTCCTTAGTTCTAGGTTGGTTCTCTCTTTGATTAGTTCCCATCCGTTGCTTCTTGTCCTGCCCTCGGGTGCTTTGGAGAAGAGCTTGACTCCCTCTTCTTTGGGGCAGCCCCTGAGATACTGGAACACTGCTATCATGTCACCCCTCGTCCTTCTCTTCCTTAAACTAGACATCCCCAATTCCAGCAGCCGTTCCTTCTATGTTTTAGCCTCCAGTCCCCTAATCATCTTTGTTGCTCTTCTCTGCACTCTTTCTAGAGTCTCCACATCTTTTTTACATCGTGGTGACCAAAATGGACACAGTATTCCAGATGTGGCCTTACCAAGGCTTATAAAGTAGTACTAACACTACACTATCCCTCTGTTAAATGGAACCTAAGATAGCATTGGCTTTTTTTTAGTGCGTGTTTACATACCCCTAAACAGGAGCCTAGAAGTTTTCAACTCGGAGTGGGGGCTACACAATTGAGGCCCTGCCTTGTTTTATGTGCAACACTTTGTCTGCACAAAAAGCTGTAGGGGGGCAGTGGTTAGAATGCAGTACTGCAGGTAAACTCTGCCCACAGCCAGCAGTTCGATCCTGACTGGCTCCAGGTTGACTCAGCCTTCCATCGTTCCGAGGTCGCTAAAATGAGGACCCAGATTTTTGGGGGTGACATGCTGACTCTGTAAACTGCTTAGAGGGGGCTGTAAAAGCACTGTGAAGTGGTATATAAGTCTAAGTGCTATTTCTATTCTATTCTATTCTATTCTATTCTATTCTATTCTATTCTATTCTATTCTATTCTATTCTATTCTATTCCATATTTTCTATTCTATTCTATTCTATTCTATTCTATTCTATTCTATTCTATTCTATTCTATTCTATTCTATTCTATTCCATATATTCTATTCTATTCTATTCTATTCTATTCTATTCTATTCTATTCTATTCTATTCTATTCTATTCTATTCTATTCTATTCTATTCTATTCTATTCTATTCTATTCTATTCTATTCCTTATTCCATTCTGTTCTGTTTTGTTCCATTTCTTATTCTATTCTGTTCTGTTCTGTTCTGTTCTTTGCCATGGTGGTGCAGTGGTTAGACTGCAGTACTGCAAGCAGACTCTGCCCACTGCCAGGAGTTTAATCCTGACAGGCTCAAGGTTGACTCAGCTTTCCATCCTTCTGAGGTCAGTAAAATGAGGACCCAGATTGTTGGGGGAAACATGCTGACTCTGTAAACCGCTTACAGGGGGCTGTAAAACACTATGAAGCGATATATGTCTCAGTTCTATTGCCCTTTCCTTCCTTCCTTCCTTCCTTCCTTCCTTCCTTCCTTCCTTCCTTCCTTCCTTCCTTCCTTCCTTCCTTCCTTCCTTCCTTCTTTCCTTCCTTCCTTCCTTCCTTCCTTCCTTCCTTCCTTCCTTCCTTCCTTCCTTCCTTGATGGGACAGTGGTTAGAATGCCGTATTGCAGGCTGACTCTGCCCACTGCCAGGAGTTTGATCCTGACCAGCTCAAGGTTGACTCAGCTTTCCGTCCTTCCGAGGTCGGTAAAAGGAGGACCCAGATCACTGGGGGACAACAGGCTGGCTCTGTAAACCGGCTATAAAAGCGCTGTGAAGCGGTATAAAAGTCTAAGTGCTGTTGCTGTTGCTATTGCTGCCCCCTTGCCACACATTTTGCAACACGCTCACAGCCCACAGAGGCTTTCAGCTGTCTAAGCGTGTGACCCAGTTGCTTTGACTGATAAACTAGGAAGCAAAGTTTCTCCAAAGTGTTTTCTTTGGGAGCATCTGCCCCGGAGAGAGAGTCCACATGCTTCGCATACATAAGCAGTCGTGGACCTAGCAGCCTTCTTCCACGAACATATTGCCATGCGTTCGGGGATTGCACAATTATAAATTGTAATTGTGGAATGCATTTGCATGTGCTTATGGAAACCCCTTCGTTGTGCACCAAGGGCTCGCTCGGGAAAACACATCCACCTCCCACGTAATTTAAGCGTTTTTCCAAACGTCCAGCCCAGGAGTTTAGACGGGGCCGAGCAGATAATTAACAATTTGTGCAGCTGTCTGGAAATTAGCACAAGGTATCTGGATGTACTGGCGCCTGTCAATCAATCCCTGGGTCTTCAGAGGACACCCGGGAGCAAATATTCCGCAACAATCTAAATTAGAATAGAATAGAGCTGGGAGGGACCTGCAGGCTTACCTGTGTCCTCAGAGTCACCTGCGTAGCGCAAATGGTTGGAACTGCTGAAAGGATTGTGTTCTAGAAGGTTCCAAGAAGGCGCCCCACCCATTTGCACCACTCAGATGACCCCGAGGACACAGATAAACCTCCAGGTGGCCTCAACGACCCTCTAAAAGGAGGCAAATGACCAGCGGTCTACAAGGAGTATAAATCCTTCCATTCCCCACCATCCAGTCAGAACATGAAGAAGCTTCTTAATATGAGAAGCGAAACGTCTTCAGAAAAAAGTCCAGTTGCCTCTTGAAAAAAAAACAAGCACCTTTGGGACAGGATAGAGAAAAGTAAACTGAATTCTGAAAACTATCTAAGGAATTCTCTCTGAGAACTGCGCCGCCAAAGTTTCCTACTTCCAAAGTAGCAAAAAAAGCAAAACAGTGATGCTTGCACACCGTTATAAGTTATACTAATTAAGTAGAACCTTTGTTTTTTTGTTTTTTTTTTAAAAGTAGCTTATCTTTGAGCATCAAAGGCCGGACAGCCAACCACGGCGGAGAATGTGCTAACTCTTTCTCTTAGGATTCCAAGAAGCAACCTACATTTCTGAATTCTCCCCACGCGTTTATTTCTTATGGCATATCAATAGCTGTTTAATATTAATGCCTAGACTGCTATATGGAGATTTGTGACGATAGGAGGGGAGTGGGGAGATGTCGAGAAGAAGCTTTGAAAAACAGCAAGAAGGAATTAAGAGCCGTGGAAAATGCATGCCATTAGACAAAGCACCCGTAGAACGAAATACACCCGTTCAATAGAGGTTACCTGTTTTGTAGATATGTCGTTCTCCTTTTTTGATCCGTGGCCGGCAGTAGGAGAGCTTTTGTGACTCCCGCGCGGAAGGAGGTGGATGAAAAGCTATCCAATTCTTATGTACTTTCAGCGTCTTAAGCAAAGAAAAGGTGTATTGAGTTGCCTTGTTGATTTTGCAAGTAATGGTTTCAGGAGCACACGCCTGGGGTTTCTTTTGATTTGATTTGATTTTGATTTTATTAGACTTATATGGGACTTAGCAATACACAAAGCGGGATGAGAGGCAGCCAGCCCAGTTGGGGCCCCTGGAAGAACAATGTTCCTTGGGTTGACAAGAGAAGACAGTTGAACGATCAGGAACTGCAGAATGAAAATTGAAGATGCTGGTCGAATGGACTTCCTTTCGCGGAAGTGGACAAAACCCTGGTCCAGTTACTTCGACGTTTAAACCCAGTTAGAAGGAAAGACCTACTCTCTGGTTTATGAACAGGTTGAATTTTTTTAGCAGAACAACAGAGTTAAGAGAGATTAAAAACGGGCGGAGGTTAGCCCAAGGTTATCTTTTGAACGTGGAGGGCAGATCAGGATTCACGTAGCCCTGTTCTCTTTGAAACATCTTCAAAGAAAAACAGGAAAGTCCTGAAAAATCACCTTTGGAATGGAGTTGGAAGGGACCTCGGAGGTCATCTAGTCCAACCCCCTGCTCAGGCAGGAAACCCTATACCATTTCAGACAAATGGCTGTCCAATCTCTTCTTAAAAACTTCCAGTGATGGAGCTGTCACAACTTCTGGAGGCAGGTTGTTCCACTGGTTAATTGTTCTCCCTGTCAGGAAGTTTCTCCTTAGTTCCAGGTTGCTTCTCTCCTTGGTTAGTTTCCATCCGTTGCTTCTCGTCCTGCCTTCAGGCACTTTGGAGAACAGCTTGACTCCCTCTTCTTTGGGGCAGCCCCTGAGATATTGGAACCCTGCTATCATGTCGCCCTTTCTCCTTCTTTTCTCTAGCCCAAATCTTGCTTTGGAGAAGAGCTTGACTCCCTCTTCTTTGGGGCAGCCCCTGAGATATTGGAACCCTGCTATCATGTCCCCCCCTTCGTCTTTCTCTTCGTTAAACTAGTCCGACCCAGCTCCAGCAACCGTTCTTCGTATGTTTTAGCCTCCAGTCCCCTGATCATCTTTGTCGCTCTTCTCTGCCCTTTTTCCAGAGTCTCAACATCTTACTGGATGACTGCATAACTGCTGCCATTGTAGAAAATAACTTTAGTTCGTTAAAGGAGGCGGCGCTGATATGAAAGGAAGCATCACCAATGTCAGCGGGACTGTCAATATCTAACTTTCCTTATATCTATGGATAATCCTCATTTTGCTGTCATTTCTTAGTAGCACAAGTTGACATCTTCCTGAGAGGGAAGAAAGGAGAGGAGAGAGAAAAGAGTAAAGGAGGAGAGAAGGAAGTAGGAAAGTCGGAGGAGAAGAGGAGAAGTGGGGAGAAAGGGGAGGAGAGAGAAAAGAGTAAAGGAGGGGAGAAGGAAGTAGGAAGGTCGGAGGAGAAGAGGAGAAGTGGGGAGAAAGGGGAGGAGAGAGAAAAGAGTAAAGGAGGAGAGAAGGAAGTCGGAAGGTCGAAGGAGAAGAGGAGAAGTGGGGAGAAAGGGGAGGAGAGGGGTGAAGGAAAGAGAAGAAGAGAGGAAGAAGAGGGAAGTAGGGAAGATAAGAAAGGGAGAAAGAAGGTAGAGAAGGAGTGTGGATACAGCGAAAGGGGAAATGGGCGAGCAACATCAAAAGTCCTGTGTATGTATTTCTTTCCTTTTATTAAAAGCATCTTATATAGGAATGTAAAAAGAACGTATGCTAACATCTCATAAATATCACGGTATATCTATCGGGGAGAGTTTGGAAAAATAAAAAGTTAAAAATTAAAAAAAAAGTTGTCATTTTCTGAAAGCGGAGAGTGGGTTTTTTTTAAAAAAATATTTATTTATTTTATTTTCTGCCACCAGAATTACGGGACATTCGGAGGTGAAATCAGGCCTCTTTCCTTAAAAAAAATAATAAATTCTTAGTGTAGAGCAGCGGTTCTCAACCTGTGGGTCGCGACCCCATTTGGGGTCGAACGACCATTTCACGGGGGTCGCCAAACAACGCAGTCCGCCATTTCCCCCCCCTTTTCCTTAGCTGTGCTACTCCCTCTTATTCTATTGGCTTTTGAAAGCCAATAGAATAGACTCTCTTGAATAGAGTCTCATTCTATTGGCTTTCAAAAGCCAATAGGAATTGTCCAGGCTGTCTCTGCCCTGCTGAGCCCGCCAAAAGTCCCAGTCTACAAACGGGGCTGCAGCTGGTGGCCCAGCCGGTGGTCGCCCTGCGCCGTTGCTGCCCCTTGCCAGCTACGCCTCGGCCGGCACAGGGGGCGGCACCACACATGCACGGCGCTCCCAGACAGGGAAATAGTCCTCGACTTATGACCGGTTGGGTAGTCCTCATGACCAGTTGGGTAGTCCTCGACTTACAACCGGTTGGGTAGTCCTCAACTTACGACCAATTGGCTAGTCCTCGGCTTACGACCGGTTGGGGGGTCGCGGCATTAAAAAGGTTGAGAACCACTGGTGTAGAGAAAAGCGGTGCAGTTACTCCTTGAAGTACTTCCGCAATTGAACCCAACCTTCCCGTGGCTAAGGGAGACACGGGTTAAGTGAATTTTATGAGCTTTCTCACCACAGTTGTTGAATGAGACACAGGTTATTCAGTGAGTCTGGCTTCCCCCCATTGAATTTGCTCGGCAGAAGGGGATCACGTGATCACGGCTGTCATTTTGAACGGTCACTAAATTAATTGTTGTAAGTCGGGGTGGGGGGGGGAAAGGCGTGGATGTTGAGTCTTGCTGGTTTCCTTCCGACGAAGTTTCTTCTTAAATAAACATGACTCCACCAAGTTTCAAGTTTCAAGTTTAATCAAATGTATATGCCGCCCTTCTCCTAAGACCCAGGGCGGCTCACAACAACAATACAATAATACAATAAAAATTTTAAAATTAATTTCATTCACACCACATACAAACACAATCAGCTCACAGTCGCTGATGGAGGGACACTCCTAGGGCCCAGGGGCAGAGCACAGCTCACACACCCCAAACCTGTCTGCATAAATGTGTCTTCAACAGTTTTCGGAAAGCTAGGAGGGAGGAAGCAGTACGGACCTCTGTGGGAAGCTGGTTCCAGAGGGCTGGGGCAGCAACAGAGAAGGCCCTTGCCCTAGGTCCCGCCAGACGACATTGTCTAACAGACGGGACCCGTAGGAGGCCAACCCTATGTGCCCTAACCGGTCGCTGGGATTCATGAGGCAGAAGACGGTCCCGCAAGTATCCTAGTCCATTGCCATAGAGGGCTTTATAGGTCATAACCAACACTTTGAATTGTGTTCGGAGACCAATTGGCAGCCAGTGCAGCTCGCGGAGAGCTGGAGTGATATGAGCATGTTTTGGAAGACCCAAGACAGCTCGCGCGGCCGCATTCTGGACTACTTGTAGTCTCCGGACATTCTTCAAAGGTTGCCCCATGTAGAGAGCATTACAGTAGTCGAATCTCGAGGTGACAAGGGCACCAATGCAAGCACCACCTTATCTTTGATTTAGTTATTAAAAGGTTTAAGGGGGGAGAGAGAGAGAGAGAGAGAGAGAGAGAGAGAGAGAGAGAGAGAGAGAGAGAGAGAGAGAGAGAGAGAGAGAGAGAGAGAGAGAGAGAGAGAGAGAGAGAGAACAAAGGATCACCGTGATATTTACTCTGGCTTTCTTAAATAACGAACCTTTCAGGATGTTTAAGGCTCCATTCAAGCTCAATTTAACACACACACACAATCTTCTCTTTCGTTTTGCCTTTTGTTAAACCCGATTCTAATATTTGAATACTCTTGGGTGCCACTAAACAATCTTAGACTGTATTTGCACTCTTTTAAACAGGCCTTTGAGGTGATGGATTAGGATTGGCACCAAATATTTATAAATGGATGAAAGAGGTTCTCATTTTCTGCCTGTTTATTTCGGTATAGTCAGGCAGACTTTGGCTCTGTTAATGATGAGAATTAGGAAGCATCGTCAAATAATTGGAAAGTTGAACTGCTATCCCCAAAGGATTCATCCCAAAGAAAGAATCTCCCAATCAAGAGGGGGGAGAGCTCACTTCAGGAGGGAAAACCCAACGTTGGAGAGCCCTTAGAACAGTGTCTCTCAACCTTGACAATTTTAAGGCATGTGGACTTCAACTCCCAGAATTCCACAGCCAGCAATGCTGGCTGTGGAATTCTGGGAGTTGAAGTCCACATGCCTTAAAATTGTCAAGGTTGAGAAACACTGCCTTAGAAGGATGTGAGTGTGTACAAGTGTGTGTAGAGACAGGGCAGGAAGGTTGACAGACCAGAAGATGCCACCACCAAGAAAACAGCTGCATCAACTCCACAACTGTCAGTTGTAAAAGAATAGGACATTTACAAAAAGAAAAATTGGGAAGTCAATCGACCAGAATAGAACTGGAAGGGACCTTGGAGGTCATCTAGCCCAACCCTCTGCTCAGGCAGGAAACTCTATACCATTTCAGACAAATGGCTGTCCAGTCTCTTCTTAAAAAACCTCCAGTGTTGGAGCAGTCACAACTTCTGGTGGCAAGTTGTTCCAAATGTCCTCAGTGTTAGGAAGTTTCTCCTTAATTCCAGGTTGCTTCTCTCCTTTGATGGGTTTCCATCCATTGTTTCCTGTCTTGCCTTCTGGTGCTTTGGAAAATAAATGGACCCCCCCCTTCCTCCTTTTTGTGGCAGTCCCTCAAATACTGGAAGGCTGCAATCACGTCCCCCCCACTGTCTCCTTCTTTTCTCTAGCCTCTCTGAGCCCAAATCCCGCAACTGTTCTTCGTATGTTTTAGTCTGCAGGCCTTTCATTGCCTCAGTTGCTTTTCTCTGCACTTTTCCCCGAAGTCTCAACATCAGGTAGTAAGTAGTCCAGAATGCGGCCACGCAAGCCGTCTTGGGTCTCCCAAGACATGCTCATATCACTCCAGCTCTCCGTGAGCTGCACTGGCTACCAATTGGTCTCCGAACACAATTCAAAGTGTTGGTTATGACCTATAAAGCCCTTTATGGCAACGGACCAGGATACTTGCGGGACTGTCTCCTGCCTCATGAATCCCAGCGACCGGTTAGGGCACACAGGGTCGGCCTCCTACAGGTCCCGTCTGTCAGACAATGCCATCTGGCGGGGCCTAGGGCCAGGGCCTTCTCCGTCGCTGCCCCAGCCCTCTGGAACCAGCTTCCCTCAGAGGTTCGTACTGCTCCCTCCCTCCTAGCTTTCCGTAAATTGCTGAAGACACATCTATGCCGACAGGCTTGGGGCGCATGAACTGTGCTCTGCCCCTGGGCCCTAGGAAGGTCCCTCCATTAGTGATTGTGAGTTGATTGTGTCTGTATGAATGTAACTAATTTTTAAATTTGTATTGTATTTGTATTGTATTTTATTGTATTTGTTGCAGGCCGCCATGGGTCGTAGGAGACGGGCGGCATATAAATTTGACTATAAATAAATAAATAAAATAAATCAAAGTCTGAAGAAGAAGCATCCAAAACCCAGCCCAAACATACAACTGAAGTCAAAGAACTGCAAAGGAATATGGGAGAGAAGAGCACAGGGGAGCTTCGTAGATAATCCCCCATAGCCAATGGGTTCAATACCAATGGAGGAGTTGAAAAACAACTCACCAAGAAGGCGGAGCGTTTGCCGCAGTCCAAAGGAGATTATCTTATCCTTGCAAAGAATAGGGAGGACAGCACAATAATAACAGAAGAACCGAGTTGTAAGTGACGGTGGAGGTGACGGTGGAGGTTTTCTAGTCCAATGTTGCTACCAGTTTCTGCAAGGTTCCTGGCACATCCTGTCGTTGGCCATCAACTCCTGCTGGGAGTTGCAACCTCTTTCTGTTTATGTAGATGTGTTATTTTGAAAAGCAATTTCTTTGCCCTCCTTCCTACAAGCCCTTTGGAGAACTCTCCTAGTAGATGCTGCAGGGGAAGAGATAAGAGGAGCAGAACACTTATTTTTAACGAGATAAAACTCCTTCCAACCTCTTCATAGCTGCTTTGTTTTGTGACCTCAGGGGGAAGCTTCGAATGAAGCCATCGGCAGGATGTTGAGTCTTTGCCCAGCCTTCTCCCCTAGGTGGAATTCCTCTCTCTATTTTTTTTCTTCTCCACATTCCTGTCCGGATCTTTCAAGTTTACAGAACAGAATTGACAGAAGAACAGAGTTGGAACGGACCTTGGAGGTCATCTAGTCCAACCCCCTGCTCAGGCAGGAGACCGGATACCATTTCACACAAATGGCTGTCCGGTCTCTTCTTCAAAACTTCCAGTGTTGGAGCATTCACTGCTTCTAGAAATTCACAACTTCAGGGAATTTCTTCTTAGTTCTAGGTTGCTTCTCTCCTTGATTCATTTCCATCCATTGTCCAGAATAACACAAAAGCAGAATTGGAAGGGACCTTGGAGGTCATCTAGTCCAACCCCCTGCTCAGGCAGGAAAACCCTAAACCATTTCAGACAAATGGCTGTCCAGTCTCTTCTTGAAAACTTCCAGTGTTGGAGCATTTACCGCTTCTGGAGGCAGGTAGTTCCACTGGTTAATTGTTCTCACTATCAGGAAGTTTCTCCTTAGTTCTAGGTTGCTTCTCTCCTTGATTGGTTTCCACCCGTTGCTTCTTGTCCTGCCTTCAAGCGCCTTGGAGAATAGCTTGACTCCCTCTTCTTTGGGGCAGCCCCTGAAATATTGGAAGACTGCTATCATGTCACCCCTGGTCCTTCTTTTTCACTAGACTAGACATACCCCTATCTACAATCCCTTTATCATCTCTCTCTCTCTCTCTCTCTCTCTCTCTCTCTCTCTCTCTCTCTCTCTCTCTCTCTCTCTCTCTCTCTCTCTCTCTCTCTCTCTCTCTCTCTCTCTCTCTCTCTCTCTCCATCTCTTTACCATCTATCATCTGTATCAATCTATCATCCTATTCATCTGTCTGTCTGTCTGTCTAACTATCTATCTACAATCCCTTTATCATCTATCTATCTCTCTCTGTTGTGAGGGGAAAAAAATGGTCGATAAACTCTAACACGATGTCCGCAAATCAGCTCAGCAATGTAGCACCCTGTTTGCCCATTACTATCCATCATTTGATACCCCAATTCTCCCAATATTCTCCACAGGAGGAGAGTTTTGGAGAAGCACCCAAAAGGGATTAATTGGCCTAGTTTCCTAACCTGGAGGAGCTCCTATTTAACCCTAAATAGATCCAGTTGTGCCCAGCCTAACTAACTCTGCCTGATCACCCACATTAACTCAGTTTGACTCCAGAGTCTTCCAAGAAAAAGAACGGGAGAGAATGAATGAAAAAAAGAGGAATTAAAAACAAAAACATCCCCCCCCCATTTTCCCCCCCAAGATATGATATATGGAGTTGAGGACTCAAACAATGGACATCCAATTGTCAGAAGTAAGTCTTCATCCTGGTTCATCCAAGCTGGGATAAATAAGCAACATGGCGACTGCTTTGGGAAGAAGGTTACAGTTTATTGAAGAAGCAGAAAGATGGTCCTTGCAAGAAAGAGCAGAGAGGAAAAAAGAGAACTTGAACACATGGGCAGTAGGTTTTTATACCCCCTCTAGTCTTGTTTGGAATAGTTTCCTGTTCCTATGGCATGAACCTTGAGGCTATTTCTGAGTGTTTTTCTAAGACTTGATATCTGTGGTTTAATCCTATTATCATATCCTGCTTCCCAGGTGATGGGGCTAATGACTCCTAGAGTTTGGGTGGGGCATGCAGATTTTCTCTTTGTCTTCTTAAATGCTATGGCTTCAACTTTCTGATGGTTCTACATCTGCATTCGTGTGGGGCTAGCTCTTGCTTGGGGCAGAGAGATAGATTTGGGGCCAGGTTTGGTTTTTAAAAAATTCCTTTTGAGGAAAAATATATTTTTCTACCCTTTTTAATATTTCCTTCTCTGGGCTAACTTCCTTCACATTCCTCTTGTGATAAATACAAATTAACTTACATCCGCCATGCAATCCCACTTTTAAGGCAGTTGCTACGAGAAACGCACAAGTTTAATGGTCAAATTTATGCAAGTAGGAACGAAATGAATAAGCTAGTCTCCAAATTGACAGCAAGTCAAGAATTGCTTCAGGCATTGAGCCAAATTCAGAGTACTCTCTCTCTCTCTCTCTCTCTCTCTCTCTCTCTCTCTCTCTCTCTCTCTCTCTCTCTCTCTCTCTCTCTCTCTCTCTCTCTCTCTCTCTCTGTATGTTTGTGTTTTGTGTATGCGTCTTTGTGCAAATTGCTAGGTTATTAGTCAACAAAACAGACGATATCATGAAGCTTCTTGCAAGATACTGGATCTACTATTAATATCTGTCTGGTAAAGAAGAAGTATTTTTTTTGCAAAACAAGGGTAAGTCAGCAATGAACGGACTGGATTTCCTACCGAATCCTTCCAATCCAGCTGGGTGGAAGAAATTGACTAGATATTTGCAAGTCAATGCCTTCTTTCCTGCATGTTTCAGCTCTTGTATATTTCAGCCTCAGCTGTCATAGGACAAAGTGTTTGACTTGCAGAGAGAAAACATTCATGCTTGCCTTGGCTCCAAATGAAAATAAATGTAGAAGATAACTATAATTTATTCTTATTTTCCAAGTTTCCTTCCAGAGTATTTGTTTTATTCTCACAGCTGCCCTGTAAGAGAGATTAAACAGTGATGGGGATTAGTCCAAGGTGATCTTTTGAACTTTGAGGGCAGATCAGAATTTAGGTAGACCTGTTCTCAGAATAACAGAGTTGAAAGGGCCTTGGAGGTCATCTAGTCCAACCCCCTGCTCAGGCAGGAAACTCTATACCATTTCAGAATAATAATAATAATAATAATAGTAGTAGTAGTAGTAGTAGTAGTAGTAGTAGTAGTAGTAGTAGTAGTAGTAGGTCCTTGGTAAGGACTCAATAGGTAGACAACATGCCAAATCCAGTCTGAACATCTGGCTGACTGTGCAATGGTCCATAATAATAATAAAGTTGGAAGGGACATTGGAGGTCATCTAATCCAACCCCCTGCTCAGGCAGGAAACCCTATACCATTTCAGACAAATGGCTGTCCAGTCTCTTCTTAAAAACTTCCAGTGTTGGAGCATTCACCGCTTCTGGAGGCAGGTGGTTCCACTGGTTAATTATTCTCGCTGTCCAGAAGTTTCTCCTTAGTTCCAGGTTGCTTCTCTCCTTGATTAGTTTCCATCTGTTGCCCTCCCTCCCTCCCTCCCTCCCTCCCTCCCTTCTTTCCTTCCTTCCTTCCTTCCTTCCTTCCTTCCTTCCTTCCTTCCTTCCTTCCTTCCTTCCTCCCTCCCTCCCTCCCTCCCTCCCTCCCTCCCTCCTTAGTTCCAGGTTGCTTCTCTCCTTGCTTAGTTTCCATCCCTTGCCCTTCCTTCCTCCCTCCCTTCTTTCCTTCCTTCCTTCCTTCCTTCCTTCCTCCCTCCCTCCCTCCCTCCCTCCTTCCCTCCCTCCCTCCCTCCTTAGTTCCAGGTTGCTTCTCTCCTTGATTAGTTTCCACCCGTTGCTTCTTGTCCTGCCTTCAGGCGCCTTGGAGAATAGCTTGACTCCCTCTTCTTTGGGGCAGCCCCTGAGATACTGGAAGGCTGCTATCCTGTCCCCCCTCATCCTTCTCTTCATTAAACTAGACATTCCCAATTACAGCAGCCATTCCTTATATGCTTTAGCCTCCAGTCCCCAACTCTTCTTAAATTATCTCCAGTGTTGGAGCACCCACAGCTTCTGAAGGCATAATCACAGTTGTGCTTTGGCAGAAATTAGACCTAATTTCTAAGCCTCTTCCTAAGATTTCTGTTCTTTAAGATCATAAAGAGCGTCGTTTTTCTAACTGGTATTTTTCAAACCTTCCATAGTATCTTCAGTGATGGCGACAAAGACTGCACAAAACATTTTTCTACCAAATCAAGCTGTGCTGCTCTTTCTTACTTGCTTCTCTAAAATCTAAAGGCAGGCATTCAAAAGCAGATTTTAAATGCATCTGCAAAAAAGGCAAACCGGGTTAAAGTGCGCAAAACTAGGTAATAATATATGTATTGAGAGAAGATGATAGTTTGGTTTCTGTTTTAGATGTAGACGTGCATGCAATGTCCAAATTGGACATCTATTGTCAGAGAAGGTGCAAGGAACCTAGAACTGAGCAACCTTAGAACTAAGGTTCTAAGCAACCTAGAAGAAGCAACCAAGAACTAAGGAGAAACTTCCTGACAGTGAGAACAATTGACCAGTGGAACAACCTGCCTCCAGAAGCAGTGAATGCTCCATCACTGGAGGTTTTTTTATGAAGACACTGGACAGCCATTTGTCTGAAATGGTCTAGGGTCTCTTGTCTGGGGTGGACTAGAAGATCTCCAAGGTCCCTTCCAACATTATTGTTGTTATATAGGATTGACAATACTGACAATCTTGGATCCTCTAGTGCAGCATCCTTTTTCCTATAACCAAAAGTCCCCAAAAAAAGAATTCTTGAGACCTCAGGATTCTAATTCAAAAATTTATTAATTAAAAAAATACCTTGTTTACGATGAAAAGAGTTGGAAGGGACCTTGGAGGTCTTCTAGTCCAACCCCCCAACTCAAGCAGAAGACCCTATTCCACTTCAGACAAATGGCTGTCCAATCTCTTCTTAAACGCCTCCAGTGATGGAGCATCCACAACCTATGCCATTCCATTGATTAATTGTTCCAACTGTCAGGAAATTTCTCCTTACTCCTAGCTTACTTCTCTCCTTGATTAGTTTCTATCCGTTGCTTCTTGTCCTTATTTTGGAGAATAGGTTGACCAAAGCAGTTGAATACAGAACAAGAATCAAAGGATGGAAACTTTTAGAATTATTGCAAAGCAAAGTCGTCAACAAAAGTAGGCTTATAGTCCAGGAAGATGTCAGCTTGGAACCTGCATAAAGTCCATCTCTGCACACAGGTAGAGATGGAGAAATAGAGATAGAGAGATAGAGATAGAGACAGAGAAAGAGAAAGAGAAAGAAAAAGAGAAAGAGAAAGAGAAAGAGAAAGAGAAAGAGAAAGAGAAAGAGAAAGAGAAAGAGAGAGAGATGGAGATGGAGATTGGAGACAGGAGACATTAGAGGATAGAGAGAGAGATGTAAAGAGAGAGAGGTAGAGAGAAAGATAGATGGAGATTGAAGACTGGAGACATTAGAGAAGAGAGAGAGAGAGAGAGGTAGAGAGAGAGGTAGAAAGAGAGAGAGAGATGGAGATTGGAAACTGGAGACACTAGAGGATATATAGAAAGAGAGAGGTAAAGAGAGAGAGATAGAGAGAGAGAGATGGAGATTGGAGACTGGAGACATTAGGGGGGAGAGAGAGAGGTAGAGAGAGAGAGGTAGAAAGAGAGAGAGATGGAGATGGAGATTGGAGATGAGACACTAGAGGATAGATAGAAAGAGAGAGGTAAAGAGAGAGAGAGGTAGACAGAGAGATGGAGATTGGAGACGAGAGATTAGAGGATAGAGAGAGAGGTAAAGAGAGAAAGAGATGGAGATGGAGATTGGAGACTGGAGATATTAGAGTAGAGAGAGACAGAGAGAGAGAGAGAGGAGAGAGAGAGAGACTAATCAATGTTACACAATGCAGTAAGATAGCTGATTTAAAAAAAAAAAAAGCCAGAAGCCAAATTTATATAATTTTTTGGTTTGTTTTTACCATCAACAGCTCCTTTCCTGCTGGTAGTTTGGAAACCGTGGAGATGGGAGAACGTCCGAAACGAAATCCTAGCAAACACCGCTATCTTACATTGCCACGTGTCCAGGTTCCTTCAAGCGAATGGGACTCGTTCTTGATGAAGGTATCAGAGTTGGTTACCTTTTAGTTTACGGGACCCCGAAGTCAACACACGTCCTCCCGTCATACGGGCCTTAGGAAGTAAATTTCTCAGTGCTCAGACGCGGTTGCGCCATCGGCCTGGACTCACACAGTTCCTTTCGCCACCAAAACAAGCACTTTCCCAAAGAAAGCACCAATCTCATGGGTGGGCAATACACTGATTCTCGGACCACTGTGGGATTCAGTGAACATTTGAAAGGAAAAGGGAAGCCATAGAAAGAGTAAACTATATTTGGATATACAAAACCTCTCGCCAGCCCAAATGCTTTTCTAACTCGAAAGTTAGAAAGCTCTAACTTTAAAGTTAGAAAGCTCGAACGTTCCGTCGTGAGGCAAAAGAATAAAGTCAGCTTTGCCTCATTTTATGACCATGCTTGCCACGGTTCTTAAGCGAATCACTCTGCGGTTCAGCGAGTGACACGATTGTGAAGTGAATTTGGCATCTCCCCCCCCCCTTGGACTTTGCTTGTCAGAAAGTCGCCGAAGGGGATCGCCTGACCCTGGGACGCCGCAACTGTCACAAGTACATGCCAGTTGCCAACCCTCCTAAAGGCGAGTCCTTCGCCAAGCCGTTGAGCTTTGATCCCGTGACCTTGGGAAGCGGCAGGGTGAAAAATAGCTGGTTTTTTTTTCAGGGTTGTTGTAACTTTGAACGGTCACCAAACCCACGGTAAGTCGAGGACTTATTGTGAGAGGGACTTATTGTGTTTGCCGTTGCTAACCAGACCGGGTCCTTGCCTTGGCAGGGTTTGAACGCAGGACAGAAACGCTATCTTTACAGCATTCTGAGCATCTACGACAGCCGAGGCCAGAGGGAAGCACTGTCCCAGCGATACACCATCGGCCTTCGGCGCCAAAATGCACTCGGTGAGTGCCAGCCCAGGCGGGGCCGCGCCTCAGCGATCCGGAGACATTGGAGAGCCGTGGGGGAAAGCCGGGGATTATGAGGCCAGTTTTATGAGCCGTGACGGCACCTCTCAGTCATAGCTGGAGCACACACCGGTTTACGGGCAGGGTTCCCACAGCCTTCAGCCCCCCCAAAGCTTTGTTTTGCTCAGCAGAGGCAGGGCGAGCATTCGTGCGGGGTGTGCGTTAGTGTCCTCTGCTGTGTTATGTGCTCCTGGCTACTTTCCTTCGCCACCAGAGACGAGCTCGCCTGACCGATAACCAGCCAAGACACAGTGAAGGCCTTTTGTTTCGCTTATTGCCATAAGCGGGGAGAGAAGCAATCAAAGCTTGCTTCTCTCCAAAGTTCCAACCCAAAATATTCCCTTCTTTATGCAGCCCTGTCCCGGCCACCCCATCCCTCCTCTTTCCCCGGTTGGCTGAGGTACTATGAGGTTACACTCTTTCCGACCGCCTCCTACCTATTTCCTGCGACATACTAAATCATGCATCACATGTACATTAAAATTAAGAGATAGTTTAACTGTGTCAGTTAATATTAATCAACTAACTGCACATGCTCAGTTGCCGGAATTCTGGCCCCCCCTTTTTTATGACTTCTTGGAAAAATAGGTTCTTTCCTGTTTTGCTAGTTATCTTCTCTTACGGATGTTTTTATAGCGTGTCTTCTTCCTTTCCCACTCTAAGACCCAGCTAATTTTCATTATTAAATTTTTGAAGACCTTTCCTTTACTTCTGCCAGCTGTTATTCATGCTCCGTGCCTCGGCCAGGCAGTTTATCTTTAGTGTCCATCCACAGAGAAGAGGGAGTCAAGCTCTTCTCCAAAGCTCTTGAGGGCAGGACAAGAAGCAACAGATGGAAACTAACCAAGAAGAGAAGCAACCTAGAACTAAGGAGAAATTTCCTGACAGAACAATTAACCAGTGGAACTCCTTGCTTCCAGAAGCAATGAATGCTCTAACACTGGAAGCTTTTAAGAAGAGACTGGACAGCCATTTGTCTGAAATGGTACAGGGTCTCCTGCTTGAGCAAGGGGTTGGACTAGATGACCTCCAAGGTCCCTTCCAACTTTATTATTATTATTATTGTCCAAAATGGTATAGGCTTTCCTGCCTGAGCAAGGGGTTGGACTAGAAGACCTCCAAGGTCCCTTCCAACTTTATTACTACTATTACTATTATTATTATGGATCATCGCACAGTCAGCCAGATGTTCAGACTGGATTTGGCATTTTTGTCTACCTATCGAGTCCTTACCCAGGACCTGGGATAGGCAGATGTGGATGTTTGATGGTATTACAGATCTCGTTTATTATTATTATTATTATTGTTGTTGTTGTTGTTGTTAGTATTATTATTATTAAAACGGCGTCCTGAGACAGCTGAAAAATAAAACCTTTGGAGTGAATATTTAACCTCTCCAAAAAAAAAAAAAAAAAAGAGAGAGAGAGAGAGAGAAATCTGACTTCTGCAAAATGCATGACATATCTCTTCACCTCTGCAGGGAATCCTCATCTTACGACTACGACGGAGCCCAATGTTTGCGTGGCTCAACGAGTTCAGGGAGTTTTGCCCCCTTTTACTACCTTTCTGGCCACGGACGTTAAGCGAATCACAGCGGTTTTTAAGTGATATCGGGCTTCCCCATTGACTTGGCTTGTCAGAAAGTCGCCCTCTTTACAGGCGGTCCTCGACGTACGAGGAGACCAAAATTTCTGTTGCTAAGTGAGACGCTTGTGAAGTGAGCTTTGCCCCATTTTATGACCTTGTGGTTAAGTCAATCCCTACAGTTGTTAAGTGAAGCTGGCTTCCCCTGTTACTTTGCTTGTCAGAAGATGGTAAAAGGGGATCATGTGACGCCGGGAAGCTGCAACCGTCGTAAGTACATGCCAGTTGCCAAGCCTCCGAATTTTGGTCACGTGACCCTGGGGATGCGGCAATGGTCGTAAGTGTGAAAAACGGTCATAACCCACTTCTTTTAGTGCCATTGTAAGTGAACTGTTTTGTAAGTCCAGGACTCTCTGTATTTAAAGCAAGAAAAACGTGAAATTTAATATCCAAAGAGAAACGTTTGCAAAAATATTTTACGTTTTTTTCCTAAATCTTAAATAAATAAATGCCACCCTTGGTAGGACAAACCAGAAGTAAAAATGCAGTTGGTTCAGCAGAGTTTCTCTCCAAAGTTATATATATAAAAAAATAAAAAAAAATAAAACTTGGAATTATGTTGTGGGAGGATTTTGACTTCGGATCAGAATCCACAGATGGACGATTCCTCTCTGTGGGGCGAGCGAAACGTCTGAACTGATGGGCAAATGGGGCCAGAATTTAAATGAAAACCTGCTTCCCTGCCTGAAAATGTCTCTCTTTATAGTCTGAATTTTGTTTAAAATGCCTCTCTTTTTGTTTCCTTCCAATCCCGCCGACTTTCGCTGTTTTGGCCCGCTGTCTGTTTTTAAATATATATATATTTTTATTCGCAATGCCCAGCCCTAAAATCGTTCCCCAACCCAATTTGGCTCAAGGTTTTCCCCGACAGATGGCCGATGTTTTTCAGACACAAGCTTTTCCAAGTTGTACTAGAACAGCGGTTCTCAACCTATTTCAGGTTGCAACCCCGGCCTGCCCCGCGCATGCGTGGTACGACGGTCCACATCGCACATGCGTGACACGCACGCGACGGTCCGCACCGTGCATGCACGGCGCGACGGTCCACATTGCGCATGCGTGACGCGATGGTCCGCATCGTGGATGCGCGACGTGCGCACGATGGCCTGCATCGCGCATCATGGCGTGACAGCCTGCATCGCGCATGCATGACGCACACGCGACAGCTCGCATCGCGCATGCGCGGCATGATGACCTGCATTGCGCATGCGCGGTGCTACCCCACACATGCGCGGTGCTGCCCCCTGCGCCGGCCGAGGGGAAAAGGGGGGAAAATGGCGGACTGCGGCATTTGGCGACCCCCGTGAAATGGTCGTTCGACCCCAAATGGGGTCGCGACCCATAGGTTGAGAACCGCTGTACTAGAATGACCTTGAGGCGAAAACACAGCACGGCTTGCGACCGAAATGTCCGCGGAGGCTCTCAAGTCATCCAGGTTTGTTCCAAAGCTGCTTTTTCGAGAGGCCCCTGGAACTATTTTTTCTTTGAAGATGTTTCTCTCCTCATCCAAGAAGCTTCTTCGGTTCTGACTAAAGGATTAAATCCTTCCATTCCCCACCCTTCAATCAGAACTGAAGAAGCTTCTTGGATGAGGAGAGAAACGTCTTCAAGCCAAAAAAAAAACCAAAGACAGTCCAGTTGCCTTTTGGAAAAAAGCACCTTTGGTTGAGGACAGAAAAACTCGGAAAAGCCCTTTATTAAGAGTAGATTGCAAGGCCAGCCTTGTGACCTCTGAAATTCGGGCCTTGTGTTCAAGTTTCAGTCACGGGCTCTTCTGTTGAGTGGCCCTTAAGGAAGGTCTCTGCCTTCACTTCTAAAACCTAGAGAACGCTTGCAACGCTTCATTTAGTGACCGTTCAAAATTACAACGGCCCTAAAAAAGTGACACGACCGTTTTTCACACTTACGACCATTGCGGCATTCCTGTGGTCATGTGGTCAAAATTCAGACCCTTGGCCACTGACTCATATTTATTTATTTTAAATTTTTATAAGTTTTTATTGAGTACGAAGAAAAAAAAGGATTAAATACATTGAACACGGTAAATCGTCTTTGAGTGACATCTCAGTCTATATTGTACATCAATTGCATATAATATATCTATATACAAACTATACATTTCTGGTCTCTATCTTAACTTATCTCTTTATTTGTGACCTCCATTTTTTTCCTCCCTCCATCTATAAAATTTATTCCATATTTGATAAAATTCTGTTTCTTCCTGATTTTTTAATCTTTTAGTTATTCTATCTAGTGCTGCGCAATACGTAATTTTCTTTATTAGTACTTCCTCACTCAGTACTTCCATAAATATAAACTTCCATCGTATTTATGACGGTCACAGTGTCCTGGGGTCATGTGATCCCCTGGTGTGGTCATCAGTTGAGGACTTCCTGTATCTATATAGCCTTACCCAAAGTAAAGGTGATAAGTTAGAAAGAAAAAAAAAAAAGATAATGCTGATAATCCTGAATGGGCATCGGTGAAAACATGGGTAGGTTTTATACGAAGAAAAATAAAATACAGATATCTGGGTGAACCAGACTGATCTCATGAAACTGTGCAGATCTATAAGCTGTGGGGTCCTTGGTGCTCTCTGCGCTTGGTGGTCTTCTTGCAGATGTTTCGTTACCATACTTGGTCACATCACCAATGCCTTGATCAATGCCATCACTAGCATTGATAAAGTCACCTGGTTTCAATCAATCAATCAATCAGTCAGTCAGTCAGTCAGTCAATCAATCAAACAATCAGAATAGAGCTGGAAGGGACCTTGGAGGTCATCTAGTCCAGCCCCCTGCTCAGGCAGGAGACTCTATACCAGTGGTGGCGAACCTATGGCACGGGTGCCAGAGGTGTCACTCAGAGCTCTCTCTGTGGGCACGCACGCCCTTGCCCCAGTCCTGGGCCTTCAGCTGGGCTTTATAAAACCTTTTCGCTTTAGGCCTCCGCCGCCATTTGCAAAAAAAAAAAAAAAGTTCAATCGGTCAATCAATTTCAACTTCTCGCGGGAAAAAAAAGATCTCGCAAAGTTGGAATTGATTGATTGAACTTTTTAGTCCCACCCAGTCTGCCGTTACCACCGCAGCCACGCCTACCCAATGGGCCATACCCCCCCCAATTGGCCACACCCAGCCAATGGGCCACACCCACCCGGCACCCGATGATGCATAAGTGGGTTTTGGGTTGCAGTTTGGGCACTCGGTCTCTAAAAGGTTCGCCATCACTGCCCTATACCATTCTGAACAAATGGATGTCCAGTCTATTCTTGAAAACCTCCAGTGTTGGAGCATTCACAGCTTCTGGAGGCCAAACCGTCCCACTGGTTGATTGTTCTGTCAGGAAGTTTCTCCTTAGTTCCAGGTTGCTTCTCTCCTTGATCAGTTTCCATCCGTTGCTTCTTGTCCTGCCTTCAGGGGCCTTGGAGAATAGCTTGACTCCCTCTTCTTTGGGGCAGCCCCTGAGATACTGGAAGACTGCTGTCATGTCCCCCCTCGTCCTTCTCTTCATTAAACTAGACATACCCAATTCCAGCAACCGTTCCTTATATGCTTTAGCCTCCAGTCCCCTGATCTTCTTTGTTGCTCTTCTCTGCACTCTTTCTAGAGTCTCAGCATCTTTTTTACATCATGGAGACCAAAACTGGATGCAGGATTCCCAGTGTGGCCTTTTAAACCAGCCTGACTCTAAAAAACAGCTCGCTTTGGTCCAGGTTGGTTTTCCCCTTCAAGAGAAATCTGATTTTTTTTCCCCATCATTTCGGAAAGCAGAACGTTGTTATTGTAAACAACGCTTGATTATATCCAATCGGGGTGCTTTGTTTTGTGTGTGTGTGCATGTGTGTGTGTAAATTACAGAGAAAAGAGGCCAATCTAAAAGGAAGCAGCGAGAGAAACATTTGTCTCATAATTAAGGCAAGGACACAAGTAGGTCTCTCATCTTTCACTCCGACAGTTTATTGAAAACCGTGTCACATCACCGCAGGGACAACAGATGCCGGTAGGCTATTCCAAAGCTCTTCTTGCAATTAAGGTTGTTATTTTCCAACTTTGCCATCTAGGCATGGCAGGGAACCCTCTCCAGTCCATCAAGTTTTATGGCCTCGCCAACTCACGCTGCCTGTGGTGATGGCCCTCCACCCGCGGTTCAGTAATCCTGGACATTTTTTGGGGGGGAGGTTTTGGGGCCAAAGTAACAACTAGCTATCAGAATAACCGCTCGGTTTTCCACCCCTCCATCTTTCTCTCCTTATCCAAGAGCCGATGGAGTTGTGAGTGCTAAGGCCCAGCTGACCATCCTTTTTTTTATATATAAATGTATTTTATTAGATTTTTATATGGGTAGGGAAAAGATGGGGTCGGGAGGGGTACAGGGAAATCAGGATAAAAAGGGGACAGGGTGTGGATAGTAACAGTAGATATGTGATTCAGCGAGCAAGCTGTCATCCGGGTCTTCGTATTGAATATTATTGTTTATATAATACTAAACATTTATAAAAGTAGATCGGGATAGTTACAACAAGCTTTTGGTAAAGCAGTAATATTCCTTTAAATAATTAGCATAGTTAATAGCATAGTGACTATTTCCAAACATCAAGCTTAATTTATTTTATTTATTTATTTATTCGGATTTGTATGCCGCTCCTCTCCGAAGACATTATTAATACTTAATATAATAAATCTCTAACATCTCTTCTTATTCTAACGCAGTGGTTCTCAACCTTTTTCAGGTTGTGTGCGCGTGCGACGGGCCGATCCGCGCATGCGTGGTGCGCGCGCAACGGGCCGATCCGCGCATGCGTGGCACGTGTGCGACGCCCCAAACTGCGCATGCACGCGCGATGGGCTGAATCGCGCATGCACGGCGCGCGGCGTGCCGGCCCGAACCGCGCATGCGTGGCGCGATGGGCCGATCCGTGCATGCACGGCGCGCGCAATGGCCCAAACCGCGCATGCGTGGTGCGCGCACGACAGGTCAAACCGTGCATGCACGGGGCGCGCGCGACGGGCAAAAAAAATGGCGGACCGCGGTGTCCGGCGACCCCCACGAAACGGTCATTCGACCCCAAATGGGGTCACGACCCATAGGTTGAGAACCGCTGTTCTAACGTGTTTCAACCCACTGATAAAATTTTCCCCAGGTTTTATAGAAGATTGAATCCTCTTTCTCCTTCATCTCTAACGTTAATCTGTCCAATTCTGCACAATCTAAAATTTTCAAAATTATAATCTGATCCGATGGTAGGTTTTCATTTTTCCAAACCTGGGCGAAAACTATTCTTGCAGCTGTCAATACACGTAGTATTAAATAATCATTTTCTTTACCATAGCTGGGTCTTAATATACCTAACAAGAACAGTTCTGGTTTAAATTCTATCTGAATTTTCATCATCTTTACTAAGCATCTATGAATCTTAGACCAATATTTTTTTGCAGTAGAACATGTCCACCAGGCGTGATAAGAAGTACCCGGTTTTTGCTTACATTTCCAACATGTATCTGATAAATTTTTAAACGTTTTCGCCAAGCGGACTGGTGTCATATGCCATCTATAAAACATTTTATATAAGTTTTCTTTGTATGTTACTGCTTTAGTAGGTTTAATATTTTTATCCCACAATTTTTGCCAGTCTTCTAATTCTATAGAATATTCAAACTTCTTCACCCATACTATCATTGTCTCTTTTACTTGTTCTTCTTCCATCTTCCAATTGAATAAGTATTTATGAAGTTCCTTAATCAAATGTTCATCTGTTTTTAAAAGTATTTTATCAAGTGGAGTCACCAGCTGACCATCCTTGACCTGCTTTTCAAATCCGTTTTCAGGGCTCATCACCAAGCAGCAGTTGGGATACTACACTTCCTTCGTAAGAGATTCAAAACCTTGCAGAAGGTCAACGCTAGGAAGGCTGTCGCCATCCAAGGCAGACGGCAAAGGGAGCCCAGCTGCCTTTCTGTGATGAAATATGAATCAAAGAAGCCCCAGAAACTCAGCAGGTGAGGATGAATCACGGTTTGGCATTGGGGAAAAAAAAAACACGGGTCCGTTTGCCTTCGGCCGGTCCGGCTTTGCAAAATGCAACGGACATTTTGGAAAGAAGAGGTTGGCCTTGTTTAAAGAGAGGCCACCTTTGCTGGCGAAGAAAACCAGAGGCTCCTGGTGGAAGCGTCCGTCTTTTAGGCCCCAGCCTTACATTAAAACACTTTACGGAAATCTGTGTGAAATCTGTCAACCCTGGGTCTGAAACGGTATGGGGTTTCCTGCCTAAGCGGGGGGCTGGACTAGATGACCTCCAAGATCCCTTCCACCTCCTTTATTCTCCTCCTCCTCCTCCTCCTCCCCTTCTTCCTCCTTCTTAAGAAGAGACTGGACAGCCATTTGTCTGAAAGGGTATGGGGTTTCCTGCCCAAGCAGGGGGCTGGACTAGATGACCTCCATGGTCCCTTCCAACTCTGTTATTCTGTTATCCCCATGTTTGTCTGCACCACGGACCCCCTGAGTGGTGGATTTCATTTAGTTCTCAGGACTTTTGTTCAATGTTTTTCTAGAACCATGTTCCTCAACCTTGGCAACGTCAAGATGCGCGGACTTTAACTCCCAGAAGGAAAGATGAGAGGTTGCCCTGGGTGGGGAATTCTGGGAATCGCAGTCCACGTAGCTTAAAACCCCCTGAAGTTGAGAAACACAGTCTTAGAAGGACCTCGGTTCTTCAAGTCCTTCTGTTCTCCTCAAGGAACTTCTTCCTTTCTCCTTTGGAAAACAGCTTTGCCTTCAGAAATCGTGGGCGCTCCATCACTGGAGGACAGTCACTTGTCTGAGATGATATAGGTTCTCCTGCTTGAGTCAGGGGCTGGACTAGAAGACCTCCAAGGACCCTTCCAGCTTCTATTCTATTCTATTCTATTCTATTCTATTCTATTCTATTCTATTCTATTCTATTCTATTCTATTCTATTTTGTATTCTATTCTATTCTATTCTATTCTATTCTATTCTATTCTATTCTATTCTATTCTATTCTATTCTTTCTAACTCTACTCTACTCTACTCTACTCTACTCTACTCTACTCTACTCTACTCTACTCTACTCTACTCTACTCTACTCTACTCTACTCCACTCCACTCTACTCTACTCTCTACTCTATGCTATTCCACTCCACTCCACTCCACTCCACTCCGTTCCGTTCCGTTCCGTTCCGTTCCGTTCCGTTGCGTTCCATTCCATTCCATTCCATTCCATTCCATTCCATTCCATTCTATTCTATTCTATTCTATTCTATTCTATTCTATTCTATTCTATTCTATTCTATTCCATTCCATTCCATTCCATTCCATTCCATTCCATTCCATTCCATTCTATTCTATTCTATTCTATTCTATTCTATTCTATTCTATTCTATTCTATTCTATTCTATTCTATTTTGTATTCTATTCTATTCTATTCTATTCTATTCTATTCTATTCTATTCTATTCTATTCTATTCTATTCTATTCTATTCTATTCTATTCTTTCTAATTCTACTCTACTCTACTCTACTCTACTCTACTCTACTCTACTCTACTCTACTCTACTCTACTCTACTCTACTCCACTCCACTCTACTCTACTCTCTACTCTATCCTATTCCACTCCACTCCACTCCACTCCGTTCCGTTCCGTTCCGTTCCGTTCCGTTCCGTTCCATTCCATTCCATTCCATTCCATTCTATTCTATTCTATTCTATTCTATTCTATTCTATTCTATTCTATTCTATTCTATTCTATTCTATTCTATTCTATTCTATTCTGTATCAGCTGAGTGCTGAACTTCATAGCCTGAACATGATCTTCGGGGGAAGCACCTAGTCCACTGTGAGACACATTTCATCTGGATTAATCACCAAAGCTTTGGTGGAGCCTTGTCTTCTCGGTGACCTTTGACCAGTCTCTGAGCCAATATTTTGGTGGGAAGCTGAGAAAAAGGGCATTGTGTTGAAACAGTCAACTGCAAAGAAAATGGCCCTTGTGCTTGTGTCTCTCAGGGCTGGCTTTGTTTTCCTTCGAGGAGACCGGTCTTCAGGCTCTCCTTGTAAAACTGTTGTTGGCTGCACAATTATTGTAATAACAACTTCAGCAGAAGTTCGGTGGCTACCTCCTCATTGTGAGGACAAGGCTCCCACTCGTTGTGCATGACTGTCTTCCTGGCTGTTCCTGGGTGACTCGTGTTTGAGGTGGTTTGAGGTTTTATAACGACCTTATTTGAGGATTATAATTAAAAGAAAGTGGCTTAGAGGCATTGTGGGTTTCCAAGGATCTGTGATGATTCCCAGCCCTTAGAATCAGAATCAGAATAGAGCTGGGAGGCACCTTGGAGGTCTTCTAGTCCATCCCCCCTATTCCAGAGAAGTGGACTGTCCAATCTCTTCTTAAACTCTCCCACCCAGTGATGGAGCACCCACAACCTCTGGAGGCAAAGCTGTAACACTGATTAATTGTCCTTGCTGTTAGAAATAGAATAGAATAGAATAGAATAGAATAGAATAGAATAGAATAGAATAGAGTAGAGTAGAGTAGAGTAGAGTAGAGTAGAGTAGAGTAGAGTAGAGTAGAGTAGAGTAGAGTAGAATGGAATGGAATGGAATGGAATGGAATGGAATGGAATGGAATAGAAGAATAGAATAGAATAGAATAGAATAGAATAGAATAGAATAGAATAGAATAGAATAGAATAGAATAGAATAGAATAGAATAGAATAAGGAATAGAGTAGAGTAGAGTAGAGTAGAATAGAATAGAATAATAGAATAGAATAGAATAGAATAGAATAATAAATAGAATAGAGCAGAACAGAACAGAATAATAGAATAGAATTGAATTGAATTGAACAGAACAGAACAGAACAGAATAATTAGAATAGAATAGAATAGAATAGAATAGAATAGAATAGAATAGAATAGAATAGAATAGAATAGAATAGAATAATGGAATAGAATGGAATAGAGTAGAGTAGAGTAGAGTAGAATAGAATAGAATAGAATAGAATAGAATAGAATAGAATAGAATAGAATAATAGAATAGAGTAGAGTAGAATAGAATAGAATAGAATAGAATAACAGAATAGAATAATAGAATAGAATAATAGAATAGAATAGAATAATAGAATAGAATAGAGCAGAACAGAACAGAATAATAGAATTGAATTGAATTGAACAGAACAGAACAGAACAGAACAGAATAATTAGAATAGAATAGAATAGAATAGAATAGAATAGAATAGAATAGAATAGAATAGAATAGAATAGAATAGAATGGAGTAGAGTAGAATAGAATAGAATAGAATAGAAGAATAGAATAGAATAGAATAGAATAGAATAGAATAGAATAGAATAGAATAGAATAGAATAGAATAGAGCAGAACAGAACAGAACAGAACAGAATAATAGAATAGAATTGAACAGAACAGAACAGAACAGAATAATTAGAATAGAATAGAATAGAATAGAATAGAATAGAATAGAATAGAATAGAATAGAATAGAATAGAATAGAATAGAAGCTGGAAGGGATCTTGGAGGTCTTCTAGTCCAGCCCCCTGCTTAAGCAGGAGAATTTACACCATCTCAGACAGATGATTGTCTAGAAGAAGTTTTCCACTGATTGATTGTTCTCACTGTCAGGATGTTTCTCCTTAGTTCTAGGTTGCTTCTCTCCTTGGTTAGTTTCCATCCGTTGCTTCTTGTTCTGCCTTCAGGTGCTTTGGAGAATAGCTTGACTCCCTCCTCTTCATCTTTGTGGCAGCCTTGAACATTTGTCCTTGAAGCCAGAGGGCCGTTTAAATATGCACTCTGTGCACCTGATCGTTAATAATATCTCTCTGGATCACGGCCTGTCTTGTTAGCAAAAACCCTCTGATGGAAATCCTAACCGCCAGATCAATACGCTTTTGCATGTCCTGTAATAGGGCCCTCTAAATTAAATTGTCAGAAAGAAATAGAAAAATGATCCGGGTTCATTTCTGACATTTGACAAGCAGGTTATAAATAAGCCGCGTGAAACATGGAAAGCTCATCGCTTTTTATCCAGGCAGATCTACATTAACAGCTACCGACCCAGAGGTTTCATCAGATCCAATTCGCAGCTTCGGAGTAAATTCTTTCTGTCGTGTTTGCGATGAAAATCAGTCGCTACAAATAAGGACCGTAGGAAAACAAATTTTGAAGGATAACCTCAAAGGCTTCGGGATAGCATCCTGGATGCTGGGAAAATTACGTTTGGCAGGAGCATCGATCTGCGTCAGGTTTAATGCTTCCTCTGAGCCAAAAGCACGACAATGGGCTGGGCCGACACTAATTGTGGGAAACAGCAACTGACATGCCAAATTCAGCGGGTTCTAGATTTATATCCACAATGGAGCCTGGGGTGGTTCACTTAACCCAGGGCTAGGCAACCTTGGCTCTTTTAAGACTGGTGGACTTCAACTCCCAGAATTCCTGAGCCAGCATGGGGGAACTATGGCCCCTTCATGACTCGTGGACTTCAACTCCCAGAATTCCTGAGCCAGCATGGGGGAACTATGGCCCCTTCATGACTCGTGGACTTCAACTCCCAGAATTCCTCAGCCAGCATGGGGGAACTATGGCCCCTTCATGACTCGTGGACTTCAACTCCCAGAATTCCTCAGCCAGCATGGGGGAACTATGGCCCCTTCATGACTCGTGGACTTCAACTCCCAGAATTCCTCAGCCAGCATGGGGGAACTATGGCCCCTTCATGACTCGTGGACTTCAACTCCCAGAATTCCTCAGCCAGCATGGGGAAACTATGGCCCCTTCATGACTCGTGGACTTCAACTCCCAGAATTCCTCAGCCAGCATGGGGAAACTATGGCCCCTTCATGACTCGTGGACTTCAACTCCTAGAATTCCTGAGCCAGCTACACTGAGGGAAAAGGGAGAGGTTTCCAAGCTGAGCCATGTTGGCTCAGGAATTCTGGGAGTTGAAGTCCATGAGTCATGAGGGGGGCCATAGTTTTCCCCATGCTGGCTCCAGAATTCTGGGAGTTGAAGTCCACGAGTCATGAGGGGGGCCATAGCTTTCCCCATGCTGGCTCAGGAATTCTGGGAGTTGAAGTCCACGAGTCATAAAAGAGCAAAGGTGGCCTACCCCTGACTTAACCGCTGTGGCAAGAAAGATCACACAATGGGGCAAAGCCATCTTGCGTAGCAGTGGAAAAATGGGGCTAAATTGTGGTCATAAGTTGAGGACTACCTGAGTATTCTCTCCAGACCACAGAAGGAAACTGACCGAGGAGAGAAGGAACCTAGAACTGAGGAGAAATTTCCTGGCACCGAGAACAATTAACCAGTGGAACGGCTTGCCACCAGAAGTCACGGGTGCTCCATCACCGGAGGTTTTTAAGAAGAGACTGGACAACCGTTTATCTGATGTGGTTTAGGGTCTCCTGCTTAAGCAAGGGGTTGGACTAGAAGATCTCCAAGGTCCCTTTCAACTCTGTTATTCTATAATTTAGTAAGGGTCTCCTGCTTGAGCAAGGGGTTGGACTAGAAGACCACCAAGGTCCCCTAATGCTCTGTTATTCTGAAGTCTGCATATTTACTTAGCAAGAATGGAGACATTCCGAGCACAAAACAGCTAGACTGACTTGTGCGGGGTGAAACTCAATTCAGCAAATGAGAAAATGAATGCTTTAAGAATCTGCCTAGAATGATAAACTTTGGCTTCTTAGAACTGGTCCCAAGCCAAGCAAGATCTGAGGGGCCCGATTAAAGCAAAGGCTGTTAGCAAAAAACGCACAAACCAGACAATGAAACAATATCGGTCTGTTTCCCTAGAGTTCACACAGAGAGCATTCTTGATCTGGAATCAAAGGCAGGCGTTGTGATGAGCAACTGCTCTGTTCTTGGCAAGCAGTGATTCCTTCGGGTGAGAGTCATCCACGGATGACATGAGAAGGAAAACGTCCAGAAGGAAGACAGGAGAGGACTGGGTGGATGAGAAAGATCGGAGATGATTGAGTCATCATGGCATGATCAAAGCCTTACCACATTATCCACGTAAACCACACACATTCACCAAAAGGGGGACTTGGCTTGCAATGCTAGGACCGCCATCTTGTCTGCTTTGATCTTCTCTCCAGTGGAGGAAAATGGATGGAAGATTCTGATTGGGGGGACATCCCCAAAAGGTGCTTCTTTTTTTTCTTCAAGAGGCCACTGGACTTCCTTTGCTTTTCTTTGAAGACGTTTTGCTTCTCATCCAAGAAGCTTCTTCAGCTCTGGGGAATGGAAGGATTTATACTCCTTGTAGACAGCTGGTCATTTGTCTTCTTTTGGGAGGGTTGTTGGGGAAACAAAACCACCATTTTGCAAATGCATGGCACAACATAAGAGAACAAACCCATTGGGACAGTGGTTCTCAACCTTTTTCAGGTTGAGACCCCACTTGCTCCGCCCATGTGCGGTGCGACCCTGCCGCGCGCGCGTGTGCGCGTGCGCACCGGGCCGATCCGTGCATGCGCGGCGCGCGCGCGTGATGCCCGAGCCACGATGGGCTGATCCGGGCATGCAGGGCGCGCACGCGCCCCCCCCAAAAAATGGCAGCCCGCAACGGGCCGATCCACGCATGCGCGGCGCGCGCGTGACGGCCCGATCCGGGCAGGCAGGGCACGCGCACGCCCAAAAAATAAAAATAAAAAATGGTGGCCTGCGGTGTCCGGCAACCCCCGCGAAACGGTCATTCGACCCCAAATGGGGTCGCGACCCATAGGTTGAGAACCACTGCATTGAGACAAGAGTCAGCCGTCCATCTGCATCTGAAGACAGCAAAGTCCACATTTTGGACAGAGAGGACTGCTGGTTTGAAAGGGGGGGATCCAAGAGGCCATCTAGGTCAAAACTGAACTGCCCTCCCTCAACAGAAGGGGGAGGGATACAACACCACCCATCTCCCATCTACAACACGGTCCTTTCAGCCGTCCCAAGAAGGCTCCGCAGCCATTTGCACCACTCAGGTGATCCTGAAGACACAGATAAGCCTCCAAATGGCCTCAACGACTCTCTAAAAGAAGGCAGATGACCAGCTTTCTGCGAGGAGTATAAATCCTTCCATTCCCCAGAGCTGAAGAAGCTTCTTGGATGAGAAGCGAAAGATCTTCATGGAAAAACAAAGGAAGTCCGGTTGCCTCTTGAAAAAGCACCTTTGGGACAACCGCGGACCTGGAGGACTGAGAGTCTCCAGAGAGATTGGGTGAATATTTGAAAGCTAGTGTCATGGTTCAGACCAATGAAACTCTTCAAAGAACTTCGAGGCATGGTTTACCTTAAAGAATCTTTATTTGAGTAGCATAGCATCGCCACGTGTATAGGCGAAGCCAAAATCTGAATTCCCCTCCCCTGAGCACATAGTATCAAAGCACAATTCCCTCCTCTAATTAACCGTCATAAATCACATTCTCCAATTAGTTTGAATTGCAGGCTTTCCCTCCTGTTCTTCCATCCGCCATTTCTTATCACCTCTTATTTCAAAAAACCTTGGTTCTCACTCTAGTTACAATATTGTTATGTCTAGCTAAACTCCCATGCACTTTCCTTCTCCTCCCACTTCCGGTATCATCTAATTCTAACTCTAATTCTAAGAGTAAAAACATAAGAAGGAAAATGGTTGCATCTCCATCTGTTGTCAAAGCAAGAACATCCGATGTTAGCAGCGTTGACAGGTAGAGAGTAAAACAAAGGTGGGCAACTGAGGCCTCTCTACGACCTGTGGACTTCAACTCCCAGAATTCCTGAGCCAGCCATGTTGGTCATCCTCGGAGGAGAGACAATGGAGGGAGTCAATGGAATTAAACTCTCAAAGCAACACATGTTCTATCTGTATTTGCGAACAAGGAAGGGGTCCTTTGGAGGATATAGAAAAAAAACTTATATTTTTTAAAGTAATCTAATACGAATGAGATCAGCTTGGTGTGGTGGTTACGGCGTCAGAACCAGAAACCAGGAGACGGTGAGTTCTAGTCCCACCTTGAGCACACAGTCAGTCATTTGGGCCAGTCGCTTTCTCTCGGCCCTAGAAAAAAAAGGAACGGGCAAAAAGCACTTTGGTGAAACCTGGCTGAGAAAACTGCAGGGACTTGTCAGTCGCCGAGAATCAGACAGGAATGCAAGGAAGAAAGGAAAAAAAAAAGAATCAGGTCTTCTCTGAAGAAGGTGGCTACTTCTCTATGGTCTCCTCAACGTCTAATGAATTTCAGTTATTTTTTTTTTATCTATCAGTTTGCAAAGCACCATTAAAAGGCAAAGTCAGGCTTTATCCAGACATCTTTTAAGACTCTCCTCCTCCTCCTCCTCCTTCTTTTTTCTTCATTCTCCATCTCCTCTTCTTCCTCCTTCTCCCCCTTTTCTTCTTCCTCCTCCTCCTCCTGTTTTTCCTCCTCATTTTCTTCTTCCTCCTCCTCCTCTTCCTCTCCTCCTTCTCCACCTTCTTCCAACTCCTCTTTTTCTTCCTTCTCCTCTTCTTCTTCCTCCTCCTCCTGTTTTTCCTTCTCATCTTCTTCTCCTCCACTTCCTCTCCTCCTTCTCCACCTCCTCTTCCTCCTCCTCCCCCTTTTCTTCCTCCTCCTCCTCTTCCTCTCCTCCACTTTCTTCCTACTTCTCCTGTTTTTCCTCCTTCTCATCCTCCTCCTCTCCTCCTTCATCTCTTCTTCCTCCTCTCCTTTTCTTCCTCCTCTTCTTCTTCTTCTTCACCTCTTCTTCCTCCTCCTCCTCCTCCTTTTCTTCCTCCTCCTCCTCCTCCTCCTGCTTTTCCTCCTTCTCATCTTCTTCTTCCTCCTCCTCCTCTCCTCCTCCTTCAGCTCTTCTTCCTCCTCCTCCCTTCTTCCTACTCCTCGTCTTTTTCTTCCTTCTCCTCTTCCTCCTCCTCCTCTTCCTCTCCTCCTTCTCCACCTTCTTCCAACTCCTCCTCTTTTTCTTCCTTCTCCTCTTCTTCTTCCTCCTCCTCCTGTTTCCTTCTCATCTTCTCCTCCTCTTCCTCTCCTCCTTCTCCACCTCCTCTTCCTCCTCCACCCCCTTTTCTTCTTCCTCCTCCTCCCCCTCTCCTTCTCCACTTTCTTCCTACTTCTCCTGTTTTTCCTCCTTCTCATCCTCCTCCTCTCCTCCTTCATCTCTTCTTCCTCCTCTCCTTTTCTTCTTCTTCCTCCTCCTCCTCCTCTTCTTCTTCTTCACCTCTTCTTCCTCCTCCTCCTCCCCCTTTTCTTCCTCCTCCTCCTGCTTTTCCTCCTTCTCATCTTCTTCTTCCTCCTCCTCCTCCTCTCCTCCTTCTTCACCTCTTCTTCCTCCTCCTCCCTTCTTCCTACTCCTCGTCTTTTTCTTCCTTCTCCTCTTCCTCCTCCTCCTCCTCCTCCTCTCCTCCTTCTCCACCTTTTTCCTCCTCCTCCTCTTTTTCTTCCTTCTCCTCTTTTTCTTCCTCCTCCTCCTGTTTCCTTCTCATCTTCTTCTCCTCCTCTTCCTCTCCTCCTTCTCCACCTCCTCTTCTTTCTCCACCTCTTCTTCTTCCTCCTCCTCCTGTTTCCTTCTCATCTTCTTCTCCTCCTCTTCCTTTCCTCCTTCTCCACCTCCTCTTCCTCCTCCTCCCCCTTTTCTTCCTCCTCCTCTTTCTCTCCTCCTTCTCCACCTTCTTCCTACTTCTCCTGTTTTTCCTCCTTCTCATCCTCCTCCTCCTTCTTCACCTCTTCTTCCTCCTCCTCCTTTTCTTCTTCTTCTTCTTCTTCTTCCTCCTCCTCCTCCTCCTCCTCCTCCTCTTCTTCTTCTTTTTCTTTTTCTTTTTCTTTTTCTTTTTCTTTTTCTTTTTCTTTTTCTTTTTCTTTCTTCTTCTTTTTCTTCTTCTTTTTCTTCTTCTTTTTCTTCTTCTTCTTCTTCTTCTTCTTCTTCTTCTTCTTCTTCTTCTTCTTCTTCTTTTCTTCTTCTTCTTCTTCTTCTTCTTCATCTTCTTCTTCTCCTCCTCCTCTCCTCCTTGTTCACCTCTTCTTCCTCCTCCTCCCCCTTTTCTTCTTCTTCCTCCTCCTCCTCCTGCTTTTCCTCCTTCTCATCTTCTTCTTCCTTCTCCTCCTCCTCCTCCTCCTTCTTCTTCACCTCTTCTTCCTCCTCCTCCCCTTTCTTCCTACTCCTTGTCTTTTTCTTCCTTCTCCTCTTCCTACTCCTCCTCTTCCTCTCCTCCTTCATCACCTCCCCTTCTTCCTCCATCCCCTTTTTCTTCGTCGTCTTCCTCTTCCTCCTTCTCACCTTCTTTTTCCTTCTCCACTTCCTCTCCTCTCTCCTCTTCCTCCTTCCCCTTTTGCGGTTTTAACACAGTCCCTGCTGTTGTGTCCTGAGCCTGCAAAAGCAGGCTCGGGACGTTGCATGGGTCCCGGGCATTCCAAAAGCTGCCCAGGGACCAGACAGAGCGGCGCCGGCCTTGTGCGCATGCACAAGGCACAAAAACACTCTGTTCCTATTGGTTGACACTGTCCGAGCTTCTGGCCATATAAAAAAGGCCTGCGTGCCTTTTGCTTTCGCTTGGTTGTCGTAGAAGGAGAATAAAGGGTTTGTTCAGCATCGCTGTGTGTCTTCCTCATTCACACGCGAACGAAGTACACAACCCCTGCCACGAGCCAAACTCTTGTCCCTTGATCAGCGCTTGTAAACTCCTTTCTTTTGAAGCCAGACTACACACCCTGATACACACTCGGTTGCCGGGGAGAGCACGAAGCGATGAAACCCCGTGGAAGTGAAATCAAACCTAAAATTAATCGTTTCTATCTGAGGCAGACAAGGCCGAGCGCTTACAGACTACGATCGGATGGATTAACAGCGCATTACAATATATTTGGTTATATTCAGAAGTAGGCAGAGGTATTAAGGAAGACAAGACAAAAGGGGGTCATATTTCAGGTAATTCCTCCCATCAAAGGGGCTTCAGGTGGTAAAAGGGAGGCGAGAGATTTATTTGTTAATTTCCTTCGGTGAACAATAGAGAAATGAACTCGAATGGATGGAATCCATAAATGCATTATGGATTAGCTCAAGGATTTATCTTTGTCGGGCTGTGTTAAATGAGAATGCCTGGGTCCTCCATTAATAGGAGAACTGCAGCAGAAAAGGGGAGGGGGTGGCGGATCTGAAACAGGATTTAAGGAGAAAAACATCTAATTGCAAATGTCTATGGAGGTCCTCCGTCATCCAAGCCAGGGTTGTCGCAAAGGTGCTTTGGGCAACTGGACTTCCTTGTTTTGCTTTGAAGAGGTTTCGCTTCTCATCCCAGAAGTTTCTTTGGCTCGGACTGGATGGTGGAGAAAGGAAGGATTTATACTCCTCACAGACTGCTGGTCATTTGCCTTCCTTTAGAGAGTCGTTGAGGCCACTTGGAGGTTTATCCGTGTCCTCAGTGCTTTTTCAAGAGGCAACTGGACTTTCTTGTTTTTCTTTGAAGACGTTTTGCTTATCATCCAAGAAGCTTCTTCGGCTCTGACTGGATGGTGGGGAAGGGAAGGATTTATACTCCTTGCAGAGAGCTGGTCATTTGCATTCCTTTTTTTGTTGAGGCCACTTGGAGGTTTATCTGCGCCTTCAGGGTCATCCGAATAGTACAAATGGGTGTGGAAGCTTCTTGGAACTGCTGAAAGGACCGGATTGTAAACGGGAGATAGGAGGACTGCAAGGAATATCAATCTTTCCATCCTCCACCGTTTAATCAGAAGCTTCTGGGATGAGAAGAGAAATGTCTTCAAGGAAAAAAAACCAAGAAAGTCCAGTGGCCTTTAATAATAATAATAATAATAATAATAATAATAATAATAATAATGATGATGATGATGATGATGATGATGATAATAATAATAATAGTAAAGTTGGAAGGGACCTTGGAGGTCATCTAGTCCAACCCCCTGCTCAGGCAGGAAACTCTATACCATTTTGGAGAAATGGCTGTCCAGTCTCTTCTTAAAGGCTTCCAGTGTTGGAGCATTCACCGCTTCTGGAGGCAGGTTGTTCCACTGGTTAATTGTTCTCACTGTCAGGAAGTTTCTCCTTAGTTCCAGGTTGCTTCTCTCCTTGATGAGTTTCCATATGTTGTTTCTTGTCCTGCCTTCAGGGGCTAACAGCTTGACTCCCTCTTCTTTGCGGCAGCCCCTGAGATACTGGAAGACTGCTATCACGTTCCCCCTCGTCCTTCTCTTCGTTAAACTAGACATCCCCAATTCCAGCAACCGTTCCTTATATGTTTTAGCCTCCAGTCCCCTAATCGTCCTTTTTTGAAAAAGCACCGTTGGGACATCCGATTGCAAAACTCATACAATGAAATATGGCTCGGCAGGCATTATTAGCTTCAGGAACCAAGGATCCCTCTTGGAAACAGATCTTAAATAAACACTTTTCTAGTCTTTCTACTGAAACATTGCAATTCATTATCAAATGGCAAAATGTGTACATGTAGTCCTTGAGGGATGACTGGTCATTTAAGGGCCATCTGAGGTTATGACAGATTCTCCCCCCCCCTCAAAAGCTACATACAACCCTGTTTTAAAGTTGCAACAACTTCTGGAGGCAGGTTGTTCCACTGATGAATTGTTCTCACTGTCAGGAAGTTTCTCCTTAGTTCCAGGTTGCTTCTCTCCTTGATTGGTTTCTATCCGTTACTTCTTGTCCTGCCTTCGGGGGCTTTGGAGAATAGCTTGACCCCCACGTCTTTGGGGCAGCTCACAAAAGGACGAGGGGTGACATGATAGTAGTATTCCTTTTTTGAGGGGTTGCCACAAAGAAGAGGGGGTTCAGTCTATTCTCCAAAGCACCCAAAAGCAGGAGAAGAAGCAATGATAAGGGGCTAAAATGTATAAAGAACAGTTCCAGGAATTGGGTATGTCTAGTTTAACGAAGAGAAGGACGAGGGGGGACATGATAGCAGTCTTCCAATATCTCGGGGGCTGCCCCAAAGAAGAGGGAGTCAAACTATTCTCCAAAGTGCCTGAAGGCCAGACAGGAAGCAACAGATGAAAACTCATCAAGGAGAGAAGCAACCTAGAATTAAGGAGAAACTTCCTGACAGTGAGAACAGTCAACTAGTGGAACTCCTTGCCTCCAGAAGCTGTGAATGCTCCAACACTGGAAGTTTTTAAGAAGAGACTGGACAGCCATTTGTCTGAAATGGTATAGGGTTTCCTGCCTGAGCAGGGGGTTGGACTAGATGACCAGCAAGGTCCCTTCCAACTCTATTATTCTATGTTCTATATTCTCACTGTTTTTATTTTGTTTAGGATTTTCCTAAGCAACGACAGCTTCCGACTAAGGCCTTTGGTAAAACCGATTTAAATTTGGCATGTTGAAACTCTTTTCACTTACCAAAACTCACCTTCATCTTTTTTTTTTTTTTAATTCCAAATATTTTAACAATTTCCCATTTTGTCAAGTTCCAGTTTAGGAGAACATAACGCGTAAAATAGCGACGCGCAAACATGATCCCTGCTTCTGATTCCTGAAAAATCTCATTCCTCATCCAACCTGCAAGATTCTACGAACTGGAACAGATTGTCTGCTTCTGATGACCTGTTCAAAGCATCCAGAAATCTTTTTTCCCCTTTAAATTCCAACAGCTTATTAAACAGAGATATTATAACACCTGGGACCTTTCGCGAGATTAAGTTATAATTAATGAATGCCTAAATTTAATCAAACACAGAGCAGATCTGCTGGTTCAAACGCAGGTCGTAGCAAAGCGGTAAAAAAACGACTGCCCTATTCAGCTGACGTTTATCCTATTGCCCATTATCGCCAGAAACGCCTCTTGAGAGTCCTAAATTTTTGAATTCTCCTGGTTTTTCAAAAAGGGTAGTTGAAAAATAATAATTCAGCATCGGCCAAGTAGATTCATGACATCATTAGGGGCTTCATAATGAGATCTGAAGTCTTAGCCAAGCATATTACAGAGAATTATCCAGCGCAGAGATTAAGAATCTTAAAAGTTATGGTGAAATGCCCGAAGCCCAAAATTCTTCGACGGCTCTGTCTGCAACGCATGTAGTCCCTGACTTACGACAGCAACTGAGCCCAAATTTCCGTGGCCGAGCAAGGCCGTTGTTAAGCAGGTTTTTCGCCTTATGATCTTTCTTGCCACAGCTCTTCGGTGAATCGCTGCAGTTTATTAAGTGAATCATGCAGTCATTAAGCGAACTTGTCTTCCCCCTTTGCTTGTCGGAAAATGCCTGGGAAGGTTACGATGAACGATGATCATGTGACTCCGGGATGCTGCAACCGTCCTCAGTCCTTGCCAGTTGCCAAGCCTCTGAATGTTGATCACGTGACCGCAGGAATGCAGCAACGGTCATAAGTATGAAAAACGGTCCTAAGTCCCTTTTTCCGGCACCTTTACAACTTTGAATGGTCACTAAATGAACTGATGCAAGTTGAGGTGCATAAGCCCCTGATTGAATCGCAATAGCGCTATAAAAAATATACCTTGATTAAAAAAGAATATCACAAGTACGAATCATCACCTGAGCCTCTAGGGCAGGGGTAGGCCACCTTGGCTCTTTTATGACTGGTGGACTTCAACTCCCAGAATTCCTGAGCCAGCCATGCTGAGGGGAAAGGGAGAGGTTTCCAAGCTGAGCCAGGCTGGCTCAGGAATTCTGGGAGTTGAAGTCCACCAGTCATGAGGGGGCCACAGTTCCCCCATGCTGGCTCAGGAATTCTGGGAGTTGAAGTCCACGAGTCATAAAAGAGACAAGGTGGCCTACCCCTGGCCTACACTCTCTCTGGATTTGGATCACATGACCATGGTCAGGGGTAGACAACCTTGATTCTTTTATGACTCGTGGACTTCAACTCCCAGAATTCCTGAGCCAACATGGGGGAACTTTGGCCCCTTCATGACTGGTGGACTTCAACTCCCAGAATTCCTGAGGCAGCATGGGGTAACTATGGCCCCTTTGTGACTCGTGGACTTCAACTCCCAGAATTTCTGAGCCAGCATGGGGGAACTTTGGCCCCTTCATGACTGGTAGACTTCAACTCCCAGAATTCCTGAGGCAGCATGGGGGAACTATGGCCCCCTCATGACTCGTGGACTTCAACTCCCAGAATTCCTCAGCCAGCATGGGGGAACTGGCCCCTTCATGACTGGTGGACTTCAACTCCCAGAATTCCTGAGCCAGCATGGGGGAAACTTTGGCCCCTTCATGACTGGTGGACTTCAACTCCCAGAATTCCTGAGCCAACATGGGGGAACTTTGGCCCCTTCATGACTCGTGGACTTCAACTTCCAGAATTCCTCAGCCAGTATGGAGGAACTATGGCCCCCTCATGACTTGTGGACATTGCCAACAAACTTGGAGTTCTTGGGTATGGTTAGGAGGGCATTGACCTTTCTAACCTGCCCTATCTACGTTTCCTGGCAAAATTCATGGGAAAATCCCATTGGAGGAAAATTCCACTTAGGGTTAGGGTTAGGTCACCATGAACTCATAGAGCAAAATGGACATCGCCAACAAATTCGGAGTGCTTGGCTATGGTTAGGAGGGCAATGACTTTTCCAGCCTGCTCTACCTATGTTTCCTGGTAAAATACATGGGAAAATCCCATTGGAGGAAAATTCCACTTCTAGTGTCTCTTTTTGAGCAGGGGGTTTGACTAGATGACCTCCAAGGTCCCTTCCAACTCTGCTATTCAGTTATTGTGTTATTCCTTACAGCTTTCAGGTTTCTGCTTCCTGTACAGCTCTGTTTCTGAAAGGGACACGGATTCTATGCACGATTTCAAACTTTTATTGATGATATTTCCCAACCCTTCCCCAATTTTAGGGGGAAAACCCCCCGATTTCCATTAAAATCATCTAGTCTACATGAGATGAAAAATATTTTCTGCTTCAGCCACACAATATTAAAACAACAGTGATGGCTTACAGGTTCATGTAGTAAAATAAGTTACTATTGTTCAGACAGATTAGATTCAAACTAAGAAAAGCAAGCAAGCAAGCAGTGCAGGGGGAAAAGGACACTAAAATACACACAACATCACTAAGTATTTAAAATACTTAAGAGACAATCAGCGGCACGGCCCAGTAAGGAAGTGGACCGAGTCAAGAGGGAGACCTTTTTTAAAAAAAACTGGACTTCTGGTTTTCCTGGAGAGAAGCCTCCGTGGGTTTGGAATCCTGCAAAACGAAGCCAGAATTAGCGTTACAGCAAAAGAGGGAAATCCACAAAAACAGCGTTCAAAATAGAATTTTAAAAAAAGGCCAAGTATTTCTGAATGCTAAAGGAAGCACCAGGCAAACACACACTTGGGTCTCAAAATGAGATGCCTGGCAGTGAGAGAGGAGACGCTTCAAAAAGTTTATGGCCTTTGCAAAAGTTAGTGAGCAGTGAGCCATCCAGCAACTGGAGCTCATGGGGAGCAAATCTAACGTTTGTGGATTTCACTGGATTTAAGAATGCTGAGAATTTGCTAGCAAATAATAATAATAATAATAATAATTATTATTATTATTTCTGGCTAATTCACCAGGGCTGAGACACAATAATACTGAAATGTGCACACCAATATATGCCACGCACTCGCAGATGCCACTCTGCGTTAATCTTGAGACATCTTCTTGACTTCAAAATAGCTTTTCTATATAGAGATCACCACTATCAGCAATATGCTGGCTTAAGAGCATAATAAAGATCAATCTGATTTGATATTATCAACATATTCCATTCCGTCTTCCCACCTCTTCACTTCTCTCTTCCCCATTATATTTTGTTCTGTTTCATTCCGTTCTTCCTAACCTGTGCCGTCCCATGCATGCCCTTCCCTTCCCTTCCCTTCCCTTCCCTTCCCTTCCCTTCCCTTCCCTTCCCTTCCCTTCCCTTCCCTTCCCTTCTCTTCTATTCTATTCCATTCCATATTTTCTATTCTATTCTATTCTATTCTATTCTATTCTATTCTATTCTATTCTATTCTATTCTATTCTATTCTAATTTCTATTCTATTCTTTCTCTATTCTATTCTATTCATTCTATTCATTCTCTATTCTAATTTCTATTCTATTCTAATTTCTATTCTATTCTATTCTGTTCTGTTCTGTTCTATTCCATTCCATTCAATTCCATTCCATATTTTCTATTCTATTCTATTCTATTCTATTCTATTCTATTCTATTCTATTCTATTCTATTCTATTCTATTCTATTCTATTCTATTCTATTCTATTCTATTCTATTCTATCTTATCCCATCCCATCTCATCCCATCCCATCCTATTCTGAATGAAACCTCTCATTCTCATATCTGGAAATAAAGGTCCATTTATCGTTAGCTATTTCAAACGTTTTGTTTTTAAATTAACACGGACAGAGGCTTAATGCAAATGCAGCTCCATTTGATAGAAGACATACCTTTTCAGATTCAGCATGATTTTATTTCACTTAAAAATGCCAGGCACCTGTGGAAATAAGTATTTTTATTTGTTTACTTATTTGTAAAATTTATCGGCCGCCCATCTTTCCACAGGGTAACTGTATTCCATATCGGCACCCTTTAAAATATTTGCTCCGTAGGAAAAAGCCCTTTTCAAGACGACTTTTAACATTTGAGATCAATACAATTGAAAAACCCACAAACTAATCAGGTGGAGGTGAACCAATGGACTCAATTAAACAGCATATGTAGGCAGTTCTCAACTTACAACGGTACAGTTAGTGACAGGGTGAAGTTACAACGGCACCGGAAAAAGGGACTTATGACCCTTTTTCACGCTTATGACTGCTGCAGCGTCCCCAGGGTCACGTGATCAAAATTCAGAGTCTTGGCCACAGGCATGTACTTTCGACGGTGGCAGCGTCCTGAGGTCACAAGAGACCCCTGAACCCCCATCCAAGGCTATGGATTTGCTGAATAAAAGTTTTGGTTCAGAAAAAAGCTTTACTTGACAAACTCTCAGCAGTTCCTCGTCATTCCTTCCTTCTGTGATGGATACCAGTTCAAGGCTGCAATTTAGATTAAACAATTAGAAGGTGCGGTGGGCTAACCCTGCTGTTTTTGCATAAAGAGATATCCTGGATCCCTTTTCGAGAATTGCCAGCCAAATGGTGTGTGTGTGTGTGTGTGTGTGTGTGTGTGTCTTAAAATGGTACTTTTTTTCCCCTCCCAGAAACATCTGAAGATTGCCCAAAGCGGCCGTCTTCTAAATATTTCCTAAATTCATCTGAACGGACTCTCCGCGGCCGGTTGGATTTACATACAAGCAACTCTTTCTCCCTCTGCAGATAAAAAAAAAAAAAACATTTTTCCAAGATCCTTTTCTGCTCTTGTATAAAGGAAGGAAGATAAAAAGCCGCGTATTTGAGGCCATTTAAACTCGGCAGCTGTCATTTCTCATGAAAGGTAAAAATTTCTGATTATTATTATTATTATTATTATTATTATTAATAATAATAATAATAATGACGATGATAAAGTTGGAAGGGGCCTTGGAGGTCATCTAGTCCAACCCCCTGCTCAGGCAGGAAACCCTTCTTCACCTTCAAAATTGACTGCTGAATTTATATCCATCAGCCTGGCTGGAGGCCCGTAACAGACACTCAGCATCCCTAAAAACCTATTCAGATCCTGCAGCGAGTATATCTTTCTTTCTTTCTTTCTTTCTTTCTTTCTTTCTTTCTTTCTTTCTTTCTTTCTTTCTTTCTTTCTTTCTTTCTTTCTTTCTTTCTTTCTTTCTTTCTTTCTTTCTTTCTTTCTTCTTTCTTTCTTTCTTTTTCTTTCTTTCTTTCTTTCTTTCTTTCTTTCTTTCTTTCTTTTTTTAAAGAACAACAAAAAATAACACACTGTTTTTATTCTTTGGGATTTTGAGAAATGAGGTGGGTTAAAACTTCTCCCAGATGTCAAGAGGCGAATGCAATGTTTTGGAAATGGGAAGAGGGTCTGGCTGGCTACGCTTTTCCGAGCTCGTCCAGAGATACATTACTTCCTCATTAGAAACAGACAAGGAGGAATGAATATTGATCAGATCTCGTCAAAGATGGAGACTGCAAAACCACACGCAGGCCTGGGCCTTCGTTTTCAGAAGCCGAGTCTCCAGGCTAATTCAAAGTTTTAAGTTTTTAGGTAGCTGAATAAAAAATAAAAAAAATAAAAATCAAGCTTTCTGTGTGTGAGAGAGAGCCAACTTTAAGCCTATGTCAGGTTATCCAGCTGCTGCGTTGATTAGCCTAAAGGTCCCATCTGGGATGGCTTCGGATTGATGGTTGAGACAATATAATAATAATAATGATAGTGGACGTGGCAGTGCCTGTAGACAGCAGAATAGACGAGAAAGAGCTGGAGAAGATCACAAAATGCAAAGACCTACAAACAGAAATAGAAAGACTGTGGCAAAAGCAAGCAAGGGTGGTACCAATAGTCATAGGCGCCTTGGGTGCAACCCCAAAACAACTGGAGCACCACTTGGACACCATCATCGGCATTGACAAATTCGCCATTAGTCAATTGCAAAAGGCGGCCGTACTAGGAACCGCTTCCATCCTGGGACGATAACTGTAACACCATCAAACATCCACATCTGCCTCTCCCAGGTCCTGGGTAAGGACTCGATAGGTAGACAAAATGCCAAATCCAGTCTGAACATCTGGCTGACTGTGCAATGATCGATAATAATAATAATAAAGTTGGAAGGGACCTTGGAGGTCATCTAGTCCAACCCCCTGCTCAGGCAGGAAACCCTATACCATTCTAGACAAATAGGCTGTCCAGTCTCTTCTTTTCCAGTGTTGGAGCACTCACAGCTTCTGGAGGCAGGTGGTTCCACTGGTTAATTGTTCCAACTGTCAGGAAGTTTCTCCTTAGTTCTAGGTTGCTTCTCTCCTTGATCAGTTTTCATCCGTTGCTTCTCGTCCTGCCTTCAGGCATTTTGTGGAATGATTGGTTTCTTTTTTAATTAAGGGTTTTTATATTTATGTATATAATGTAATTTCTATCATGTTGTGAGCCGCCCTGAGTTCTCCGGAATAGGGCGGCAAAGAAATTAAATAAATAAATTTTGGAGAACAGCTTGACTCCCTCTTCTTTGGGGCAGCCCCTGAGATATTTGAACTCTGCTATCATGCCCCCCTTCATCCTTCTCTTCGTTAAACTAGACATACCCAATTCCAGCAACTGTTCCTTGTATGTTTTAGCCTCCAGTCCCCTGATCATCTTTGTTGCTCTTCTCTGCACTCTTTCTAGAGTCTCAGTATCTTTTTTACATCGTGAATGTGATTTTTTTCCAGATATGAAAACAGCACATGAATATCAGTTGCCTTTTCTTTACCTTTCTTCGCTAATCTTCCTTCACCTCCTGGAACGTCCTGTCTTCTTCTCGTCTTTGGGTCTGCTTGGATGGGGAACTTCTGACCTGTTGCAAAGTCGAAGAAAGCTGGTGTCAGATGTTGACTAAGGACCAGATAAGCCTTTTCAATGGTTTAAACCAAGGGTGGAGAACCTTGGCTCTTTTATGACTTGTGGACTTCAACTCCCAGAATTTCTGAGCCAGCATGGGGGAACTATGGCCCCTTCATGACTGGCAGACTTCAACTCCCAGAATTCCTGAGCCAGCATGGGAGAACTATGGCCCCTTCATGACTCGTGGACTTCAACTCCCAGAATTCCTGAGCCAGCATGGGGGAACTATGGCCCCTTCATGACTGGCAGACTTCAACTCCCAGAATTCCTGAGCCAGCATGGGGGAACTATGGCCCCTTCATGACTCGTGGACTTCAACTCCCAGAATTCCTGAGCCAGTATGGGGGAACTATGGCCCCCTCATGACTCGTGGACTTCAACTCCCAGAATTCCTGGGCCAGCCTGGCTCAGCTTGGAAACCTCTCCCTTTCCCCTCAGCATGGCTGGCTCAGGAATTCTGGGAGTTGAAGTCAACCTGTCATAAAAGAGCCCAGGTTCTCCACCCCTGGTTTAAACAATGTTTACTTGCAAACCTTTGCTTAAGTAGCTTCTATCTTTCATATCTACAATACAGGTAGTCCTCAACTTACGACCGCAATTAACTCACGACCGCTTCTGTTGCTAAGCGAGAAATTTGTGAAGTGCCTTTTTGCCCCATTTTACGACTTTTCTTGCACACCGTTGTGAAGTGAATCGCCGCATTTGCTAAGTTGGCGACACGGTTCTTAAGCGAATCCGGCTTCCCCTGTTGACTTTGCTTGTCAGAAAGTCACATGACACCCCCCCAGGGTGCTGTGACCGTCATAAATATGAGTCTGAATTTGGCTTATGGCACCCTGAGTTCATTTAGTGACCGTTCCAAGTTACGACGGCACTGGAAAAAAAAGTGACTTATTGTCCCGTTTACGACCTTTGCAGCATCCCCATGGATGCTTAACAAGTGCAGTGATTCGTTTAACGACGGTGGCAAGACAGAGGATAAAATGGGGGCGAAACTCAACTTAATAAATGTCTCGCTTAGCAACACCAACCTTGGGCTCAGCTGTATTCGTAAACTGAGGACAACTTGTGTGGGTTTCCTTATTTGTTTAAATCGACTGCTAGCCTTCATCTTGTCAACTCAGCTTCTTTTGCTGCAGGAAAAAGGGACGAGAATTACATCTTTCGATGTTTCTTTTCTACGGTCCCTTTGGACACTCCTCGATAAACTTACCGGCGCTACAGCAGCATCCTTGACAGGGCGTCCCGTGGGGTGGGCTTAAATCCCATCGGCTTAAGAATTCCGTGGTTTTCCTGGAGGATGAACACAAACAGACTTCAGAGGTCTTCCCTGGGAAAAAGGCAAGTCCCTTTCTTTCTTTGAACCAATAGTACTAATAATAATAATAATAATAATAATAATAATAATAATAATAATAATAATAATGTTGGAAGGGACCTTGGAGGTCATGTAGTCCAACCCCCTGCTCAGGCAGGAAACCCTACACCATTTCAGACAAGTGGATGTCCAGTCTCTTCTTAAAAACCTCCAGTGTTGGAGAAGGAAGGGAGGGAGGGAGGGAGGAAAGAAGTAAGGAAGGATGGATGGATGGAAGGAAGGAAGGAGAAGAACAACAGAAGAGACCTTGGAGGTCATCTAGTCCAGCCCCCTGCTCAGGCAGGAAATCCTATACCATTTCGGACAAATGGCTGTCCAGTCTCTTCTTAAAAACTTCCAGTGTTGGAGAAGGAAGGGAGGGAGGGAGGGAGGGAGGGAGGGAGGGAAGGAAGGAAGGAAGGAAGGAAGGAAGGAAGGAAGGAAAAGAATAAGAGACTCAGAAGGGACATTGGAGGTCATCTATTCCAACCCCCTGCTCAGGCAGGAAGCCTTATACCATTTCGGACAAATGGCTGTCCAGTCTCTTCTTAAAATCTTCCAGTGTTGGAGCATTCACTGCTTCTGGTGGCAAGTAGTTCCCCTGATTAATTATTCTCACTGTGAGGAAGTTTCTCCTTAGTTCCAGGTTGCTTCTCTCCTTGATGAGTTTCCATCCCTTGCTTCTTGTCCTGCCTTCAGGGGCCTTGGAGAATAGCTTGACTCCCTCTTCTCTGGGGCAGCCCTGAGATATTGGAAGGCTGCTATCATGTCCCCCTTCGTCCTTCTCTTCGTTAAACTAGACATACCCAATTCCAGCACCTTGCCATCCTCGGGGATGCCACAACAGTCGTAAGTGTGAACAACGGTCTTAAAGTCATTTTTTTCCAGAGTTGTTGTAACTTTGAACGGACACTAAACAAACTGTTTTATGTCAAGGACGACCTTGTGGCTTTTGCCGAAAGCTCAACTGGATATATGGAAGTCCTTGTCCTTGCAACCAAATACATGATGATGCTGCATAGAACATTAGGCCCCTAATATTTATAAAGTTACCGTATAGCTGGACGGCAGGCTATAAATGCATCTCCAGTCTTCCTTTGTCTAGCAAAAAGTCAAGATTTTTGCTCGACGCTTTGAGCAGGCGGTTCGAAACACAAAACAGATGCTTAACAAGTCACTAATCTGGTTTCCAGTCACTCCAACAGTAATGCTGGAGGCATGCCTAATCCTCAATAATTTACAAAACATAAGTGTGCTTAATTGTGAACCCAGCCACTGCGGTGTGGAAATCACTGTGGGTTCCATAAATCTTAGTTTATCCATACCCCCCCCCGCCCCCGTTGGCCAGATCAAGTTTTCAGAACAGGAATGTGATGCCAAACTAACTAACTAGTTCATTCTGCCTTAACATGATTTCCTTAAGGTGATTGTCACGACACCAAATGTGTCAGGCAGGAAAGCCTAGACCATTCTGGACAAATGGCTGTCCAGTCTCTTCTTAAAGACTTCCAGTGTTGGAGCATTCGCCACTTCTGGAGGCAGGTAGTTCCACTGGTGAATTGTTCTCCCTGTCAGGAAGTTTCTCCTTAGTTCTAGGTTGCTTCTCTCCTTGACGAGTTTCCATCCGTTGCTTCTCGTCCTGCCTTCAGCCGAAGCCAGTTCTTGGATTTTTTTTTTTAAAGAAAAGTATAGATACCGGTGTTAAAATTATAAATGCTGAACCTGAAATCAATCCATAGGCCAGGTTTTAAAACTCTGACTTAAGGAATAAACCACAATAAACCACCAAACAAGAGGCAAATAAACCACACTATGATTTAAAGGGGATTTGTGATTTTCAGTCCTTCTGTATCGGTCTCATTATGGGCTGGTTGTATGTAAGAAAGAAAAGGGTCAACGGTTGAAGGAGCTTGATAGATTCTCGAGGGCAGAGGAGCAAAATTAAATACAAATTAAGAAGGGCAAAGGGAGACAGGTCTTGGAGAGAAAGAACTCAAGTTATTGTCAACCTCAACAGACCAAGTCAAAGCAGAGAAGTTTTGGAGAGAAGATTTTTTTAACACAACAAGCTAAGAGAAGGTCCTTACAAATCAGTCCAGGAATATTAGATAGATGGATGGATGGATGGATGGATGGATGGGGATGGAGATGGAGATGGAGATGGAGATGGAAATTCAGATGGAGATGGAAATTCAGATGGAGATGGAGATGCAGATGGAGATGGAGATGGAAATGCAGATGGAGATGGAGATGGAGATGGAGAAATATATTGTCAATTGTGAAGAAGCAGAGAGGGATGCTTTCTGGTATAATAGGGTGCTCCAACACTGGAGGTTTTTAAGAAGAGTTTTGGACAAACCACTCGTCTGAAATGGTCTAGGCTCTCCTGCTTGAGCAGAGGGTTGGAGTAGAAGACCTCCAAGGTCCCTTCCAATTCTGTCTCTGAGCGTACCTCCCAGGCTAATTCTCTCTTCAGCTGGAGTGCAAATATCCAGCTGGGTGGAAAACAGGGCACAGAAAGAAAGCTACCAGGTTGCATGATGGTAGATAAATGATACCGATAAAGGAGAATACTTGTAGCTCAGGGCTGAACTGAGGGGTCCTGGGTGATCTCTTTTGTGGTTTTCTTGCAGGCATTTCGTGACCCAAACTAGGTAACATCCTCAGTGCTAAAAGGGAGTGGGGTTTGTGGAGAGGAGGAGGAGGAGGAAGATGTAGAGGACTGTGGGTTCCTTGGTGCTCTCTGAGCTTGGTGCTTTTCTTGCAGACGCTTCATGGCCCAAACTAGGTGACATCCTCAGTGCTAGAAGGGAAGAGGAGGAGGAGAAGGAGGAGGAGGAGGAGGAGGAGGAGGAGGAGAGGGAGGAGGAGGACATAGAGGAGGAGGAGAAGAAAAAGAAGAAGAAGAAGAAGAAGAAGAAGAGGAGGAGGAGAAGAAGAAGAAGAGGAGGAGGAGAAGAAGAAGAAGAGGAGGAGGAGGAAGAAAAGGAGGAGGAGGAGGAGAAGAAGAAGAAGAGGAGGAGGAAGAAGAGGTGAAGAAGGAGGAGAGGAGGAGGATGAGGAGGAAAAACAGGAGAAGTAGGAAGAAGGTGGAGAAGGAGGAGAGGAAGAGGAGGAGGAGGAAGAAAAGGGGAGGAGGAGGAAGAGGAGGTGGAGAAGGAGGAGAGGAAGAGGAGGAGAAGAAGATGAGAAGGAAAAACAGGAGGAGGAAGAAGAAGAGGAGTTGGAAGAAGGTGGAGGGAGGAGAGGAAGAGGAGGAGGAGGAGGACTTTTGGGTCCTTGGTGCTCTCTGAGTTTGCTTGTTTTCTTGCAGACGTTTCCTTACCCATCTAGGTAACATCCTCAGTGCTAGAAGGGAAGAGGAGGAGGAGGAGGAGGAGGAGGAAGATGTAGAGGACTGTGGGTTCCTTGGTGCTCTCTGAGCTTGGTGCTTTTCTTGCAGACGCTTCATGGCCCAAACTAGGTGACATCCTCCACGCTAGATGATCACCTAGCCAAGGACGATGTTACCGAGTTTGGCTCATGAAACGTCCGCAAGAAAAAAAAAACCCAGCTCAGAGACCCCCAAGGACCCTTCCTCTTTCCACCCTCAGCCTCCAACTCTGCATTTACTCAGAACCAGGTTCTCAAGTCTGCAATTCCCTCAACCCTCTTTGGAGCGGGTCTACTACGGTAAACCCAGGAAAGACAAATGCAACTTAAAAACAGAAGCAGGACCGTGTTTTTTCCCTACGGCAAACTGCCGCCTGCTTTTTTAGGAGCAGGGAGTGGGAGGATGTGATTCCCCCCACCGCCTTCTCCCACGGAGCCGTTCCCAGGGCGGCTGCTTCCATGAGTCACGAAGCCCAGAGCATGACTCACACCAGTCAGCTAAAGAGTCAGTGTCTCCTCTTCCCTGAAATGTGTCTTTGGGGGCTTCATAACCTGGGTGAAATGGCTCTTGTCGTTGTGATCTCTGCTTTTTTTTTTCCCCTCCCTCCCTCGCTCTTGCCGACCGGATCAACGTCAAGTCTTCAGCTAAAGACCACCGAAGGCTGCAAAGGTTTAAAACATCCAGTAACTTAAGGCCGTTTGGATGCCAGGCAGGATGCTGGTCGAACGGTTCCCATTAATCTGGCTTCCAAACCGGCTGGAAACATCCAAGCAGATGGCCCAGCCAAAAGATTCAGTAGCCCAAGAAGAAGAAAAACAGGGATCTGTTCACTGTAGACTGGAATGGTCACAGTGTAAGACAGATAGGCAGAAGACTAACAGAGCGCACCCATGAATAAGAACACACCAATTCAACCGGAAGCATCCTAGAGCAACCTAAATTGTTGTTGATTGTGGTGTGATTGATGAGTATGTATGGGGTTTGTATTTTTAATGTTCGGATTTGTTCAATTGCTTATATATATATATATGTTGTAAGCCGCTCCGAGTCTTCGGAGAGGAGCGGCATACAAATCCGAATAAATAAATAAATAAATAAATAAATAAATAAATAAATAAATAAATAAATAAATCCAGGAACATTAGGGAATGTGCCGAGGGGGGCATTTGCCCAGGTTCGCCTGGTGCACCAGTTGCGCCCTTATTTGGATCTCTCTTCCTTCCATCCATCCTTATTTGGAGTCTCTCCTCACAATCACACATGCCCTTGTCACCTCGAGGATCGACTACTGCAATGCTCTCTACATGGGGCTGCCCTTGAAGAGTGTTCGGAGACTACAATTAGTGCAAAATGCAGCTGCGGGAGCAGTTGTGGGCCTTCCGCGTTGTGCCCACATTTCACCAACTCTCCGCACGCTGCATTGGTTGCCTATCGGTCTCCGAGCGCAATTCAAGGTGTTGGTTATCACCTATAAAGCCCTTCATGGCACGGGACCAGGATATTTACGGGACCGCCTTCTGCCACATACTTCCCTACGACCGGTGAGAGCACACAGGGTCGGCCTCCTCCGGGTCCCATCAGCGAAACAATGCCGTCTGGCGGGCCCTAGGGGGAGGGCCTTCTCTGTTGTGGCGCCCGCCCTCTGGAACCAACTGCCTCCTGAAGTCCGCGTTTCTCCCACTCTCCCGGCCTTCCGAAGGAATCTTAAAACTTACCTTTGCCGGCAGGCCTGGGGATGATTGTGATTGTGTGTGTATGATGAATGTGTCTGGGGGGTTTTATTTTTAATTGTTTTTTAGATTTGGATTTAGTTGTTGTTAAATTGTTTTATTTATGTTGTAAGCCGCTCCGAGTCTTCGGAGAGGAGCGGCATATAAATTTAATTAAAATAAATAAATAGATAGATAGATAGATAGATAGATAGATAGATAGATAGATAGATAGATAGATAGATAGATAAATAAAATTCCTAGAAGCAGATGGGAAGAGCCCCGGATGCCTGGGGGGGGGGAAAAAATCCAGGCCTCCGCTCGGATCCTCACCGCTCGTAATTTTCTTCGGAGTCAGGATTTATGGGAAGCGAGCAAGTTCGGAATAATGAGTGAACTCTCGCCGCCCGGAATGGCCTCTGGCGAGCCGACGAATCGGCTAGCCACGAAAGGAAGGTGGAGAACGGCAGAAGCAGCCGCCGAGGAAGAACATGGCCCCAAATAACAGTCAAGCATGGGCAATAAAAAGGGCTGATTGGAAAAGTTAATGAGAGCTGAAATAAAAGCATTCCCATCGATCTTTTCTCTCCCAGTTGCTGCTACTGCTACTGTGCAAAAGAGGCTTCGATCACCACCACCCCCCAGCCTTATAAGACTGTGGAGGAAAATATGACAATAACTTCACTGTGTGTGGTGTGAACATTTTTAACATCGTATGTACTATGGTCCTCCTGGCTAATCGATGGGGAAGAAACGGAGGTGGTGACAGATTTTATCTTCCTGGGCTCCAAGATCACCGCAGATGGGGACTGCAGCCAAGAAATTAGAAGTTGCTCACTCCTGGGGAGGAAAGCTATGGCAAATCTAGACAGCATACTCAAAAGCAGAGACGTCACCCTGCCAACAAAAGTGTGTATAGTCAAGGCCGTGGTTTTCCCAGTTACAATGTAGGGCTGTGAAAGTTGGACCACAAGAAAGGTTGAGTGCCAAAGAATGGAGGCCTTTGAACTCTGGTGCTGGAGAAGACTCCTGCGAGTCCCCTGGACTGCAAGGCGATCCAACTGGTCAGTTCTAGAGGAGATCAACCCCGACTGCTCTTGAGAAGGCCAGATCCTGAAGCTGAAACTCAAGGACTTTGGCCACCTAATGAGAAGGAAGGACTCCCTGGAGAAGAGCCTGATGCTGGGAAAGATGGAGGGCAAGAGAAGAAGGGGACAATGACAGAGAAGGAAGTGGCTGGATGGAGTCCCTGAAGTAGCAGGCGTGAGCTTCAATGGACTCCAGAACATGGTAGAGGACAGGAAGGCCTGGAGGAGATCAACCCTGACTGCTCTTGAGAAGGCCAGATCCTGAAGTGGAAACTCAAATACTTTGGCCACTTAATGAGAAGGAAGGACTCCCTGGAGAAGAGCCTGATGCTGGGAAAGATGGAGGGCAAGAGAAGAAGGGGACAATGACAGAGAAGGAGGTGGCTGGAGGGAGTCTCTGAAGAAGGAGGCGTGAGCTTCAAGGGACTCCAGAAGATGGTAGAGGCCAGGAAGGCCTGGAGGAGATCAACCCTGACTGCTCTTGAGAAGGCCAGATCCTGAAGTGGAAACTCAAGGACTTTGGCCACCTAATGAGAAGGAAGGACTCCCTGGAGAAGAGCCTGATGCTGGGAAAGATGGAGGGCAAGAGAAGAAGGGGACAATGACAGAGAAGGAGGTGGCTGGATGGAGTCCCTGAAGCAGGAGGCGTGAGCTTCAATGGACTCCAGAAGATGGTAGAGGACAGGAAGGCCTGGAGGAGATCAACCCTGAGTGCTCTTGAGGAGGCCAGATCCTGAAGTTGAAACTCAAGGACTTTGGCCACCTAATGAGAAGGAGGTTCTCACTGGAGAAGAGCCTGATGCTGGGAAAGATGGAGGGCAAGAGAAGAAGGGGACGACGGAGGAGGAGGTGGCTGGAGGAAGTCACTACCCAGCTCGGAGAGCACCAAGGACCCCACCGTTCAACGCTGAGCTACCAATATTCCCTTCGGTGGGCTTCCTCTTTGAGGTGAAGGCATCGCTTCCGTTGAAGTCCAACTTACGTGGCGTGATCTTCCCTCAGCCTCTGCTGCCGTTGCCATTCTTGCTGCCTTCTTTTTTCTTCAAGTTGATTAGCCTAGAAGGGGAAAAGGACCAGGTCAGCCAGAAGCTAAACATAAACAGGCTGGCTAACAAAATGAAGCCCCCCCCCAAAATAAGTAAATAAATAAATGCAATTATATTTGTCATTGGAGCTCCATGAGTTGTGAGCTTCTTTTTCAGAGTGAAATTTAAAAAAAAATGCATGTCACAGACTAAGTCGATCGTACCCCAAATTTACCTCTAAAGTCTGGTTTAATATTGCGTCCCCAAGACTTAAAATTTGCTATTCTCCCTCTCATTTCTTCCTTGGACAAAAGTAATACGTGATCCAAGCAAGTTGTTTATTGGCACCTTTGTAAGTAAGCAACTTGCTTGGGTCATGTATTATTTTTTTCCATCACTAGATTAATGAGAAACCATAACTATGGTTATTGGGACGGGGTGGGGTGAGGGAGCCAGGACCTGAAAATCTTTTAAAAAGTGGCTTGTTTCCCCCCCAAAGAATAACTTGCTCAAGCTTGGACCTGATTGTAAAATGAAAGGTTCAGGTGAAACATGAACACAACCTTTCCTTACTCCAAGTTGGAGAAGATGGAAAGGGGTGGGGCTTTGAAGGGACAGCCGTGGTTTGTTTTAGCCATGACTGAATGAAGAACGGTTGCTTACTAGATGGTTTACACATTGTGTCTTGTGTGTGCTCCCTCCCTCTCATCCTTCCAACCATTGTTGCAAAACTAATTTTTAGTATGAGAGGAGACCAACTTCACTACACACCCAGGGGGAACTTAATATTGACTGATCTTTCTTTCTTTCTTTCTTTCTTTCTTTCTTTCTTTCTTTCTTTCTTTCTTTCTTTCTTTCTTTCTTTCTTTCTTTCTTTCTTTCTTTCTCTCTCTCTCTCTCTGTCTCTCTCTTTCTTTTTTTCTTTCTCTTTCTCTCTCTCTCTTTCTTCTCTCTTCTTCCTCCCTCCCTCCCTCCCTCTTTCCTTCCTGCTATCCTCCCTTTCCCATCAACTTCCTTCCTTCCTTCCTTCTCCTTCATCAACCTACCTTCTTCCATCCATCCATCCATCCATCCATCCATATACCATCTCCTTCCTTCCTTCTCCATCAACCTACCTTCTTCCATCCATCCATCCATCCATATACCATTTCCTTCCTTCCTTCTCCATCAACCTACCTTCTTCCATCCATCCATCCATCCATCCATCCATCCATCCATCCATCCATCCATCCATATACCATCTCCTTCCTTCCTTCCTTCCTTCCTTCCTTCCTTCCCCTTCATCAACCTACCTTCTTCCTTCCATCCATCCATATACCACCTCCTTCCTTCCTTCCTTCCTTCCTTCCTTCCTTCCTTCCTTTCCTTCCTTCCTTCCTTCCTTCCTTCCTTCCTTCCTTCCTTCCTTCCTTCCTTCCCTTCCTTCCTTCCTTCCTTCCTTTCCTTCCTTCCTTCCTTCCTTCCTTCCTTCCTTCCTTCCTTCCTTCCTTCCCTTCCTTCCTTCCTTCCTTCCTTCCTTCCTTCCTTCCTTCCTTCCCCTTCATCAACCTACCTTCTTCCTTCCATCCATCCATATACCACCTCCTTCCTTCCTTCCTTCCTTCCTTCCTTCCTTCCTTCCTTCCTTCCTTCCTTCCTTCCTTCCTTCCTTCCTTCCCCTTCATCAACCTACCTTCTTCCTTCCATCCATCCATATACCACCTCCTTCCTTCCTTCCTTCCTTCCTTCCTTCTCCTTCATCAACCTACCTTCTTCCTTCCATCCATCCATCCATCCATATACCATCTCCTTCCTTCCTTCCTTCCTTCCTTCCTTCCTTCCTTCCTTCCTTCCTTCCTTCCTTCCTTCCTTCCTTCCTTCCTTCCTTCCTTCCTTCCTTCCAATTCCCAGGGCTACATTGTCTGAGCTGGGCAGCCAAGTAAACGTTTGACAGAAGCAAATAAACCCACCTCATTCCGACTGAGGTGGTGAGCCCTGGTCCCACCGTCCTGCCCACCTCGCTCGGTCCCCCTTACCTTGACTCTTTGTACGGCTTTCTTTTTCCGAATCTCGGCTTCCTCGGCCTCTCTCCTGTTTCTCTCGTCGTCTTCTTTCTTCAGCTGAAAGAAGAAGAAGAAGAAGCGGCGCCCTTAAAAAGATGGTCCTTTATACTTTACCAAGTTCATTTTTGGAAGGGGCTGCAGAAAAAAAAAAGAGACAAACCATCTCCTCTGCAAGCGTCTTGATAGCTCCCTTTTTTTTTCTCAGAGGATACCAGGAACCGTTGCTTTTAAGCATCCAATTAATAACAAGAGCGCCAGGAGAAAGCAAGTTGTGGCCTCAAACTCTGAATAAAGGGGGGGGGGGTCATCAAGGTAATTTCTTTACCCATCCCCGAATCAAGAAGGCTACAGTGGCTATCAAAGTGAGAGAGCAACGTGGTGTCCAGGATTGGTAAGTCCTTGTGTATTTCAAGAATACCGAATAACCGAGTTGGAAGGGATCCTTGGAGGTCATCTAGTCCAACCCCCTGCTCAGCCAGGAGACCCTGACAGAATCATAGAAGGACAGAGCGGGAAGGGACCTTGGAGGTCATCTAGTCCATCCCCCTGCTTAGCCAGGAGACCCTTACAGAATCATAGAAGGACAGAGCGGGAAAGGACCTTTGGAGGTCATCTAGTCCAACCCCCTGCTCAGCCAGGAGACCCTTACAGAATCATAGGAGAACAGAGCGGGAAGGGATCCTTGGAGGTCATCTAGTCCAGCCCCCTGCTCAGCCAGGAGACCCTTACAGAATCATAGAAGGACAGAGCGGGAAGGGACCTTGGAGATCATCTAGTCCAACCCCCTGCTCAGCCAGGAGACCCTTACAGAATCATAGAAGGACAGAGCGGGAAGGGACCTTGGAGGTCATCTAGTCCAGCCCCCTGCTCAGCCAGGAGACCCTTACAGAATCATAGAAGGACAGAGCGGGAAGGGATCCTTGGAGGTCATCTAGTCCAGCCCCCTGCTCAGCCAGGAGACCCTTACAGAATCATAGGAGAACAGAGCGGGAAGGGATCCTTGGAGGTCATCTAGTCCAACCCCCTGCTCAGCCAGGAGACCCTTACAGAATCATAGGAGAACAGAGCGGGAAGGGATCCTTGGAGGTCATCTAGTCCAACCCCCTGCTCAGCCAGGAGACCCTTACAGAATCATAGGACAGAGCGGGAAGGGACCTTGGAGGTCATCTAGTCCATCCCCCTGCTTAGCCAGGAGACCCTTACAGAATCATAGAAGGACAGAGTGGGAAGGGACCTTGGAGGTCATCTAGTCCATCCCCCTGCTCAGCCAGGAGACCCTTACAGAATCATAGGAGAACAGAGCTGGAAGGGACCTTGGAGGTCATCTAGTCCAACCCCCTGCTCAGCCAGGAGACCCTTACAGAATCATAGAAGGACAGAGCGGGAAGGGACCTTGAAGGTCATCTAGTCCAGCCCCCTGCTCAGCCAGGAGACCCTTACAGAATCATAGGAGAACAGAGCGGGAAGGGATCCTTGGAGGTCATCTAGTCCAGCCCCCTGCTCAGCCAGGAGACCCTTACAGAATCATAGGAGAACAGAGCGGGAAGGGATCCTTGGAGGTCATCTAGTCCAACCCCCTGCTCAGCCAGGAGACCCTTACAGAATCATAGGAGAACAGAGCGGGAAGGGATCCTTGGAGGTCATCTAGTCCAACCCCCTGCTCAGCCAGGAGACCCTTACAGAATCATAGGACAGAGCGGGAAGGGACCTTGGAGGTCATCTAGTCCATCCCCCTGCTTAGCCAGGAGACCCTTACAGAATCATAGAAGGACAGAGTGGGAAGGGACCTTGGAGGTCATCTAGTCCATCCCCCTGCTCAGCCAGGAGACCCTTACAGAATCATAGGAGAACAGAGCTGGAAGGGACCTTGGAGGTCATCTAGTCCAGCCCCCTGCTCAGCCAGGAGACCCTTACAGAATCATAGGAGAACAGAGCGGGAAGGGACCTTGGAGGTCATCTAGTCCAGCCCCCTGCTCAGCCAGGAGACCCTTACAGAATCATAGGAGAACAGAGCGGGAAGGGACCTTGGAGGTCTTCTAGTCCAGCCCCCTGCTCAAGCAGGAGACACTATACTATTACGGACAAATAGCTACCTGGATATTTAACAAACCTCTTTCCAAACATTTAATCATATATATTGCCGAAGATGCTGGCCAAAAATACTTATTTAACCTTAGTATCTGAGCTGGGAAGGCACACACTCCATCAGTGGGAATCCCCTTTTGCAACCTGACAAGCAAATTCAATGGGGAAGCCAGATTCATTTCACAACTGTATGGCTAATGCAGGGGCTCTTTTATGACTGGTGGGCTTCAACTCCCAGAATTCCTGAGCCAGCCACGCTCAGGGGAAAGGGAGAGGTTTCCAAACTGAGCTGGCTCAGGAATTCTGGGAGTTGAAGTCCACGAGTCATGAGGGGGCCATAGTTTTCCCCATGCTGGCTGAGGAATTGTGGGAGTTGAAGTCCTCAAGTCATGAGGGGGGGCCATAGTTCCCCCATGCTGGCTGAGGAATTCTGGGAGTTGAAGTCCACCATTCATAAAAGAGCCAAGGTTGAGGACCTCTGATATAGGGCAGGGGTGGGGAACCTTGGCTCTTTAATGACTCATGGACTTCAACTCCCAGAATTCCTGAGCCAGCCATGCTGAGGGGAAAAGGAGAGGTTTCCAAGCTGAGCCATGGGGGCTCAGGAATTCTGGGAGTTGAAGTCCACCAGTCATGAGGCGGCCAAAGTTCCCCCATGCTGGCTGAGGAATTCTGGGAGTTGAAGTCCACCAGTCATGAAGGGGGCCATAATTCCCCCATGCTGGCTGAGGAATTCTGGGAGTTGAAGTCCATGAGTCATGAAGGGACCATAGTTCCCCCATGCTGGCTGAGGAATTCTGGGAGTTGAAGTCCACCAGTCATGAGGGGGCCATAGTTCCCCCATGCTGGCTGAGAAATTCTGGGAGTTGAAGTCCACCAGTGATGAAAGGGCCATAGTTCCCCCATGTTGGCTGAGGAATTCTGGGAGTTGAAGTCCACGAGTCATGAAGGGGCCATAGTTCCCCCATGCTGGCTCAGGAATTCTGGGAGTTGAAGTCCATGAGTCATGAAGGGACCATAGTTCCCCCATGCTGGCTGAGAAATTCTGGGAGTTGAAGTCCACCAGTCATGAAGGGGCCATAGTTCCCCCATGTTGGCTGAGGAATTCTGGGAGTTGAAGTCCACCAGTCATGAAGGGGCCATAGTTCCCCCATGCTGGCTGAGAAATTCTGGGAGTTGAAGTCCACCAGTCATGAAGGGGCCATAGTTCCCCCATGCTGGCTGAGAAATTCTGGGAGTTGAAGTCCACCAGTCATGAAGGGGCCATAGTTCCCCCATGTTGGCTGAGGAATTCTGGGAGTTGAAGTCCACGAGTCATGAAGGGGCCATAGTTCCCCCATGCTGGCTCAGGAATTCTGGGAGTTGAAGTCCACCAGTCATGAGGGGGCCAAAGTTCCCCCATGCTGGCTGAGGAATTCTGGGAGTTGAAGTCCACGAGTCATGAAGGGGCCATAGTTCCCCCATGCTGGCTGAGGAATTCTGGGAGTTGAAGTCCACCAGTCATGAAGGGACCATAGTTCCCCCATGCTGGCTGAGAAATTCTGGGAGTTGAAGTCCACCAGTCATGAAGGGGCCATAGTTCCCCCATGTTGGCTGAGGAATTCTGGGAGTTGAAGTCCACGAGTCATGAAGGGGCCATAGTTCCCCCATGCTGGCTCAGGAATTCTGGGAGTTGAAGTCCACCAGTCATGAGGGGGCCAAAGTTCCCCCATGCTGGCTGAGGAATTCTGGGAGTTGAAGTCCACGAGTCATGAAGGGACCATAGTTCCCCCATGCTGGCTGAGGAATTCTGGGAGTTGAAGTCCACCAGTCATGAGGGGGCCATAGTTTCCCCATGCTGGCTGAGGAATTCTGGGAGTTGAAGTCCACCAGTCATGAAGGGGCCATAGTTCCCCCATGTTGGCTGAGGAATTCTGGGAGTTGAAGTCCACGAGTCATGAAGGGGCCATAGTTCCCCCATGCTGGCTCAGGAATTCTGGGAGTTGAAGTCCATGAGTCATGAAGGGACCATAGTTCCCCCATGCTGGCTCAGGAATTCTGGGAGTTGAAGTCCACCAGTCATGAGGGGGCCATAGTTCCCCCATGCTGGCTGAGGAATTCTGGGAGTTGAAGTCCACCAGTCATGAAGGGGCCATAGTTCCCCCATGTTGGCTGAGGAATTCTGGGAGTTGAAGTCCACGAGTCATGAAGGGGCCATAGTTCCCCCATGCTGGCTCAGGAATTCTGGGAGTTGAAGTCCACCAGTCATGAGGGGGCCAAAGTTCCCCCATGCTGGCTGAGGAATTCTGGGAGTTGAAGTCCACGAGTCATGAAGGGGCCATAGTTCCCCCATGCTGGCTGAGGAATTCTGGGAGTTGAAGTCCACGAGTCATGAAGGGGCCATAGTTCCCCCATGCTGGCTCAGGAATTCTGGGAGTTGAAGTCCACCAGTCATGAAGGGGCCATAGTTCCCCCATGCTGGCTGAGGAATTCTGGGAGTTGAAGTCCACCAGTCATAAAAGAGCCAAGGTTGCCTACCCCTGGGCTAATGTAACAATGGCAATGATTGACCTCACAACTGTGGCAAGTTGTAAAATGGGACAAATTTCACTTAAACCAATGTCTCCTTTAGCAACCTAAAATTTGGGCTCCGTTGTCGTTGAGGACTGCCTATCTCAAGTCCGCAAGTCCACATCCTCTTTGTGAATCTAAGTCCCCCATCTCAGATACCTCCAGAAAAGGACCACACAGTTTCTGCAGTATACTTTACACCGTTCAGGTGATGCCCCCAAATGCCAAAATATCATGGAGAAAGCCTTTTCCTTCAATTTCTCAAAAATCTTGCAAAAAAGCAGTTGGGGGCTGCAAAGTCCTTCGGGTCCAGATAATCACTGCCTATTTCTAAAGAGCGGCGTCATCGGTTCCAGCAGTCATGGGAAGAGAGAATACACAAAAGGCACAAATGTACATACCCAAAGTTTACACGCCACAGTCAGCTTTGTTTTAGCCGTGAACCGCAGCTGGTTTAACTAACCGCGGTGGCCTGATTCACACATATCTAACGCTAATGGGAGGGTGGACCCGTGAAACTAAGCCAAAAATGAACCACAGGGTTTGTGTTTTGTGTTTTGTTTTTTTGATGAGGATGTGCAGAAACCAAACCAGGGACTGGTGCCTCCTGGGCGCATCTGAGCAAGTCTGTCCTTATTCCCACCCGCTATAAATGCCACTTTTGAATGCTGCAAAATGATGCATCTTTTAACACAATGGCTACATCGGCTCTGGGGAAGAGGCCAAACATTTGGTTTGTTCAGTTTTCAGTTTTCTTTTCTTTTGTTTTGTTTTTAACTTATAGTTTCTGAGCCTGGGGGAAACTCGTAAAGTTTACAAAGTGAAGTGCAATTTCTGGTGTGCTCTTTACTCCAATCTGGAAGGGGGAAAAAAATTCTGCGCATGGAAAGGTTAAGTCAGACCACATATTTCTCTTCTTGTTCCATGCAACGAATAAGAACTGACAGCTACATTTTAACTGACCTTTTGCTGGTATTTGGATTGGATGTACTCAAATTGCTGTTTTTCTCTGACTTCAGCCTCTGTGGCTCTTCCTCCTGTAAATTCAACGTGAGATGTTAACAAGGCAACAACGCGGAGGTCACCCTAAATAAAGATTGAAAACAGCCAGTGTTCACAGACACATTAAATTGCTACCCAAGCTTATTAAAATACAAGAACAGCAACAACAAAAAAAGGATCACATCTGAGCCACAAAATTGACCAGGCTCAAAAAAATTGCAAGTTACATGTGCATTGCAATGTGGCAGAACTGAGAATTGTAAACACCCTACTCCCTCACATGCAGAGAGGGCTAAGCATTAATGTTATTTTTATTTTCAAAAATAATTTTGAGTATTAAAATCAGACGAGGGGAAATGGAGAAGTAAGAATGGAAGCGATAAAATTTCGTCCCTGTCTGTGACTTAAAACAGGGGTCTTCAAACTTGGCCCCTTTTAAGACTGAGAGCTGGCTGAGGAATTCTGGGAGTTGAAGTTGAGCTGAAACAAGCAAAGGAAAGAATGATTTCTTCCTCCCATATTTGGGTTTACAGGGTGCAATCTAAAAAATAACCACTTGACACACATATTCACTCCCTGAATATTAACAAAGTGGGAGAGAGCCTGTGGCTTGAGACTAAAGCTTCTGCCTAGCATGCAGACTGCCCAGGTTCGAATCCCAGAAAGGGTGAGTTCTGACTGAAGAGAGTTAAATAACTCGAAATAGCTATCTCAGAAATCCCTTATTTCTTTGTTAACAATTTTAAAAACATATATATATATACATATACATATACATATACATATACATATACATACGTACGTACTGTATTGTTTTTTTTAACTTTTACAACAGAATGCTCAAGACACACCATGGTGATTAGGTGATCAATCATCCAAAAACAAAATCATAGAATTGCTCAAGTAAATACATTAAATGTTCCCTCTCTATTTCCCTCAAATAATATAACCTATTTAACATAATCCATTTCTACATTACATATCTATAGATATGTAACGAAGTCCACAAGTCTTAAAGTGGCCAAATTTGAAGACCCCTGACTTAAAATAAGGCGCTTGAATCTATCTTCCAATCAATGGGACATCATGATAACCACAATTCAGAAGATGTTGGCAACTCCCCAAATCGCAGATTTTAGAAAAAAATTGATCTTGCAGATACTTCTCTTATGGACTATGCCTCTCCATGCATCTCAAAGGAAAATTGCGTACGTTCCCAGTGGGACAACATTTTAGACCTTGTGGGTCTAAAGATTTATTTTGTCCCCACTGCCCATTTACAATGAGATCAGATTTAGTTTTTAACGGCCGATGAATTCAAGGGTTCCGCTCTTGAAAAAAATTGAATTATCTTCTTGCAGATGGGTGTTTCCAGCAAGGAAACCAAGTTGCTAAGTTTGTTTCGCTCTCATTTCGACTTAGAAAGAAATCCTGATGTTCTTAGCTGTAGCTTTGGCTTTATTCTGTTGTACCGGTTTTATATCTGAGACCTCTTCTGTTGCTCCATTTTATAATGTTACTGTTTTGCATTTGAGGGCATTCCAATGTAGTTACAGTTAAAGAATCTGCTTACTTTTACAATCAACCAGTGGAACTGCTTGCCACCAGAAATCGTGGGTGCTCCATCACTGGAGAATTTTTACGAAGAGACTGGATAGTCACTTGTCTGAGATGGTATAGGTTCTCCTGCCTGAGCAGGGGGCTGGACTAGAAGACCTCCAAGGTCCCTTCCAGCTCTATTCTATTCTATTCTATTCTATTCTATTCTATTCTATTCTATTCTATTCTATTCTATTCTATTCTATTCTACATTCCATTCCATTCCACTCCACTCCATTCCATTTCATATATTCTATTCTATTCTATTCTATTCTATTCTATTCTATTCTATTCTATTCTATTCTATTCTATTCTATTCTATTCTATTCTATTCTATTCTACATTCTATTCCATTCCACTCCACTCCATTCCACTCCACTCCACTCCACTCCATTCCATTCCATTCCATTCCATTCTATTCTATTCTATTCTATTCTATTCTATTCTATTCTATTCTATTCTATTCTATTCTATTCTATTCTATTCTATTCTATTCTATTCTATTCTACATTTTATTCTATTCTACATTCCATTCCATTCCACTCCTCCACTCCACTCCACTCCACTCCACTCCACTCCACTCCATTTCATATATTCTATTCTATTCTATTCTATTCTATTCTATTCTATTCTATTCTATTCTATTCTATTCTATTCTATTCCATTCCATTCCATTCCATTCCACTCCACTCCACTCCACTCCACTCCACTCCATTTCATATATTCTATTCTATTCTATTCTATTCTATTCTATTCTATTCTATTCTATTCTATTCTATTCTATTCTATTCTATTCTATTCTATTCCATTCATTCCATTCCATTCCACTCCACTCCACTCCACTCCACTCCACTCCACTCCACTCCACTCCACTCCACTCCACTCCACTCTACTCTACTCTACTCTACTCTACTCTACTCTACTCTACTCTACTCTACTCTACTCCACTCTGTTCCGTTCCGTTCCGTTCCGTTCCATTCTGTTCTGTTCTATTCTATTCTATTAAGGAGAAACTTCCTGACAGTGAAGATAATTAACCAGTGGAACACCTTGCTCCAGAAATTTCCATCACTGGAGATTTTTAAGAAGAGACTAGACAATCACCTGTCTGAGACAGTATAAGTTTTCCTGCTTGAGCAGGGGGCTGGACTAGAAGACCTCCAAGGTCCCTTCCAGCTCTATTCTATTCTACTTACTTCATAACTTCCTACAATTTCAAAGCAATCTTAATTTTTTTTTTTAAATTATTTTATTAAAACCATCAACATTAAACATAAGTTCATATTAAAAAGCAATCATCATATATCCTGCAATACAATTCTAAGGATCAGTTTTTGTGAACGTCTGGTTTAGTAAACATTCCTCATTCCTCACATCAAGCTCTATGATCCCTAACAAAAGATCCTGAGGTAGAAATTCAGTATCCTGAGGTAGAACTTCAGTACGCTTTTCCAATATTAAAGCAATCAACATTTTTAACAAGTTGACTGATTAATCCAGAATTACTACTGCAATTTGATCAAGAATTTCCATAAAGTTTTTTTTTAAATGATTTCATTATTCTTTAGGACATCCTTATTTTAAAGAGAGAGAGAGAGAGAGAGAGAGAGAGAGAGAGAGAGAGAGAGAGAGAGAGAGAGAGAGAGAGAGAGAGAGAGAGAGAGGGAGGGAGGGAGGGAGAGAGAGAGAGGGAGGGAGGGAGGGAGGGAGGGAGAGAGAGGGAGGGGAGGGAGGGAGGGAGAGAGAGAGAGAGAGGGAGAGGGAGAGAGAGAGAGAGAGAGAGAGAGAGAGAGAGAGAGAGAGAGAGAGAGAGAGAGAGAGAGAGAGAGAGAGAGATTTTTAATGTTCCACTTTCCGCAGATTCCACAGATTGGCTTTCTGCTTCTTAAAAGCAGCTCAATAATTTTGCAAAGCCTTCGAACGCTTTTATTCCACGGATATATCAAAATGCAAAGCTCATTAACCACAGTTAAAAGGGAAGAGAGGGAGGGGGAAAAAAAGACAAGTAAACTTTTAAGCTTCTTAAAACAACATTGTTCGTCATTGGCTA
>JARGCV010000831.1:110000-129711 GCA_034064705.1 Bothrops alternatus | reverse complement strand
GTCCAGGAAACAGAGAGACAATGACACACTGCACATTTAATTGATTCAATTGATATTCCATTTATTTTAAACCAGGGGTCTTCCAACTTAGCCCTTTGATAACTTTCGGACTTCCTCCCAGAATTCTCAGCCAGGCCCTCTGACTGAGGAATTCTGGGAGTTGAAGTCCACAAGTCCTAAAAGGGCCACGTTTGAAGACCCATGGCTTATATGGTCCATGCTGTCTGGGGGATTCTGGGAGTTGAAATCCACAAATCATAAAAGGCCCAAGTCTTAAGACCCCTGTCTTAAATCTAACAAACAAAATGGACGCTGGCTGAGGAATTCTGGGAGTTGAAATCCACAAATCATAAAAGGCCCAAGTTTGAAGACCCCGTCTTAAATCTAACAAACAAAATGGAGGCTGGCTGAGGAATTCTGGGAGCTGAAGTCCACCAGTCATCAAAGGGCCACGTTTAAAGGCCCCTGGCTTATATGGTCCATGCTGTCTGGGGGATTCTGGAATTGAAATCCACAAATCATAAAAAGGCCCAAGTTTGAAGACCCCTGTCTTAAATCTAACAAACAAAATGGAGGCTGGCTGAGGAATTCTGGGAGCTGAAGTCCACCAGTCATCAAAGGGCCACGTTTGAAGGCCCCTGGCTCATATGGTCCATGCTGTTTGAGGAATTCTGGCACTTGAAGTCCACAAGTCCTAAAAGGGCCAGGTTTGAGGCCCTTGATTTAAATGGCTGGCGACTCTGGCAGCTTTATCCTGGATATGGAGGATAAAAACGCCGAAGGATCGCCGGAAGGAGATCAGATTGTCTTCTTCTGAAGCCAAAGCTTTCCTGAGCGCATTCGAAGCGCCGTTCATCTAGTGCAAGACGGCACAGCCTGGCTGGCTCTCTGTCCAGTCCTGGGCTGCATCCGTCATGTGAACTAAACTGCCTTTGATCTGAACCCTCTCCAGGGTCTCCCTGGAGGTGCCTACTTGACAAGACCAGGAGGGTTTCCTGCCAGCCGGCCTGAGACAGCAGCCAAATGTGTTTTTCCACACAACCAGAATGGCAACCTTACCCGCTGTCACTAATCCAGAGCAACGGGAGGGCTTTGCAGCTGCTGAATCGCCTCTCGGATCGTTGCAGCAGGCGCAAGACCGACGCAGAACACGGAATGGTAGGGGCTGGGAGGGACCCCCAAAAGTCCTCTAGTCCAGGGCTTTTCAGCCTTTTCACCCATTGTGCCACTTTTAGGAGATGGCACCATCCAAGACCACCCGTCGCCTAGCAAGGTGTCCAAAACGTGATGACCAAAAAAAAAAAGGGGGGGGGGGAAGTGATAAAGTACAGGTAGTCCTCAACTTACAACAGTTTGCTTAGTGACTGTTTAAAGTTACAATGGCACTGGAAAAAGTGCCCCCCCCAAGCCACAGCCGAGCAAGACCCCTGCTTGCCCACCCGGCGGCGCTCTTCCTCCTGTCTGAGGTTTTCATTGTTGGGAGCATTTCTGCTGAGGATTGCAGTGGGGGTGGGGTGGGGGGTGTTTGGTTTTTATCCCCCCCCATCCTGCTGGGTGGTTGCAGCAGGTTTTGGTCACTTCACATGACCCTGGGACACTGTGACCATCATAAATATGAATCAGTTGCCAAGCATCTGAATGTAAATCACAAGACCCTGGAGAGGCTGCAACGTTCCAGCTGATCGGCGCTTCTTCTGGGCTCAGCAGAAGCACCAGGATCAGCGCCGAACTCCAGCTGGATCCTGGCGCTGATCCTGGCGCTTCCGCTGAGCCCTGACAGCCCTGCAGCTCCAGCCGTCTCTCGCTCAGGCTTGTGCGGTGCTGCCCCGGTTCAGCTCCTTCCCCTCCCCTGCTACCCCTTTTCTAGGATGGTCGCATCCCCCCTGCCAGGTGCCAATGGACCACAGGTGGTACCCGTCCCACTGGTTGAAAAAGCCTGCTCTAGTCCAACCCCCTTTCTCGTGGCAGAATAGAACACAGACTACCGAAGAGCAGAGTTGGAAGGGGCCTCCGGGGTCTCTAGTCCAACCCCCTTGATCCCAATTGTGGCCGCAAGCCGAGGGCTACTTGTCTGGAAGAGGCTGAGGTCTGAACAAGGCCGCTGCAACTCACCAGGACCTCGGTCTGCTCTGGGTGTGCGTTTGGGCAACGTTCGAAGGAGAAGAGGTTTCCCCATCTGTCCATCTGTCTCTTTTTCAGGGGGAACGTCTGAACGAGACGTGTCTTCTCCTAGCGAAGATGCTGGTTATCTCCCCCAAACGATCACCAACAAAGCAAGGAAAGTGAAGGATAAAAGAGAGAAGGGGGTGGGGGGAAGGGACGGGAGGGAAGGAGGAGAGAGAGAAAGAGGGAAGGAGAGAGGGGGAGAAAGAGGAGAGGGGGACAGAGAGGGAAAAGAGAGAGAGGGAGGGAGAAAGAGGGAGGGAGGGAGGGAGAGAGAGAGGGAGAGGAGGGATGGAGGGAAGGAGGGAAGGAGGGGGAGAAAGAGGGGAGGGAGGGAGAAAGAGAGGGAGGGAGGGAAGCAGAGAGAGGGAGGGAGGGAGGGAGGGAAGAGGAGAGAGGGAGGGAAGGGGGAAGGAGAGAGGGAGGGAGGGAGGGAAGAGGAGAGAGGGAGGGGAAGGAGAGGGAGGAGAGGGGAGGGAGGAGGGAGAAACAGAGGGAGGGAGGGAGGAAGAAAGAGAGAGGGAGGGAGGGAAGGAGAGAGAGGGGGAGGGAGAGAGAGGGAGGGAGGGAAGAGGAGAGAGGGAGGGAGGGAAGGAGGAGAGAGGAGGGAAGGGGAAGGAGAGAGGGAGGGAAGGGGAGAGGAGAGAGAGGGAGGGAGGGAGGGAGAAAGAGAGGGAGGGAGAAAGAGAGGGAGAGAGGGAAGAGGAGAGAGGGAGGGGGAAGGGAGAGAGGGAAGGAGAGAGAGGAAGGGAGGGAGGGAGAGGGAGGAGGGAGAGAGGGAGGGAGGGGGAGGGAGGAGGGACAGAGGGAAGGAGAGGGAGGGAGGGAGAAAGAGAGGGAGAGAGGGAAGAGGAGAGAGGGAGGGGGAAGGAGAGAGGGAAGGAGAGAGAGAGAGGGAGGGAGGGAGAGGGAGGAGGGAGAGAGGGAGGGAGGGAGGAGGGACAGAGGGAAGGAGAGGGAGGGAGGGAAGGAGAGGGAAGGAGAGAGAAAGGGAAGGAGAGGATGGGACGGAGGGAAGGAGAGAGAGGGAGGGAGAGAGAGGGAGGGAGGGGGAGGGAGGAGGGACAGAGGGAAGGAGAGGGAGGGAGGGAGAAAGAGGGAGAGAGGGAAGAGGAGAGAGGGAGGGGGAAGGAGAGAAGGGAAGGAGAGAGAGAGAGGGAGCGAGGGAGGGAGAGGGAGGAGGGAGAGAGGAGGGAGGGGGAGGGAGGAGGGGGACAGAGGGAAGGAGAGGGAGGGAGGGAAGGAGAGGGAAGGAGAGAGAAAGGGAAGGAGAGAGAGGAAGGGAGGGAGGGAGAGGGAGGAGGGAGAGAGGGAGGGAGGGGGAGGGAGGAGGGACAGAGGGAAGGAGAGGGAGGGAGGGAGAAAGAGGGAGAGAGGGAAGAGGAGAGAGGGAGGGGAAGGAGAGAGGGAAGGAGAGAGAGGGAGGGAGAGAGGGAGGGAGGGGGAGGGAGGAGGGACAGAGGGAAGGAGAGGGAGGGAGGGAGAAAGAGAGGGAGAGAGGGGAAGAGGAGAGAGGGAGGGGGAAGGAGAGAGGGAAGGAGAGAGAGAGAGAGAGGAAGGGAGGGAGGGAGGGAGAGGGAGAAGGGAGAGAGGGAGGGAGGGAGAGGGAGGAGGGACAGAGGGAAGGAGAGGGAGGGAGGGAAGGAGAGGGAAGGAGAAAGGGAAGGAGAGAGAGGGAGGGAGAGAGAGCGAGGGAGGGAGGGAAGGATGAGAGAGAGAGAGAGAGAGAGAAATAACATTGTTTTGAAACCTGGACAGTACCCAGAGCCTGTTTCCATAGCAACCGTTTTATGCCTACAGTAGCTGAAACTCAACACTGGGTTTTCGTCGTCGATGGCCGTGCTTCCCAAGGAAGCCACCCGCAGGTCCCGGCTCTCTTGCACCCACCAGCACCCTGACAGCCGGATCAGAGGCAGATGCCACGGAGCTCAGGAGGGGTTTTTCCTTCCTCCCCCCCCCTCTCTCTCTCTCTCCCTTTCTTTCCTGAGGGAAAAGGTCTCCAAAATGACCATGGCTGAAGCTCAGATGAGCTGATCAGGGGCTCTTCCTCCAACAGGGCCCGTAACGACCCGAAAAAGGGTGTTGCATCCTCTTCACGCTACACACACACATCCTAAGCTGCTAACAAGCTCCGTGGGTTCCAAAATCAATGAGTGAAGAACAGCCGCCGGATCAAACCAAAGCCCGCGGCTAAGGCCGGCGTTGGGTTGGTTTCTCCCGGTGGGCAGCCAGTCGCTTCTGCTCGCACGGAGGAGATGGAGACGTTCAACTCTGGGGATAGGGAGACCGGTTGTCCCTAATGCAGAAGTGTAACAGAACTGGAAGGGACCTTGGAGGTCATCTAGTCCAACCCCCTGCTCACGCAGGAGACCCTTACAGAATCATAAAGCGACAGGGCTGGAAGGGACCCTGGAGGTCATCTAGTCCAACCCCCTGCTCACGCAGGAGACCCTTACAGAATCATAAAACGACAGGGCTGAAGGGACCTTGGTGGTCATCTAGTCCAACCCCCTGCTCACGCAGGAGACCCTTACAGAATCATAAAGCGACAGGGCTGGAAGGGACCTTGGAGGTCATCTAGTCCAACCCCCTGCTCACGCAGGAGACCCTTACAGAATCATAAAGCGACAGGGCTGGAAGGGACCTTGGAGGTCATCTAGTCCAACCCCCTGCTCACGCAGGAGACCCTTACAGAATCATAAACGACAGAGCTGGAAGGGACCTTGGAGGTCATCTAGTCCAACCCCCTGCTCACGCAGGAGACCCTTACAGAATCATAAAACGACAGGGCTGGAAGGGACCTTGGTGGTCATCTAGTCCAACCCCCTGCTCACGCAGGAGACCCTTACAGAATCATAAAGCGACAGGGCTGGAAGGGACCTTGGAGGTCATCTAGTCCAACCCCTGCTCACGCAGGAGACCCTTACAGAATCATAAGCGACAGGGCTGGAAGGGACCTTGGAGGTCATCTAGTCCAACCCCCTGCTCACGCAGCAGACCCTTAAAGAATCATAAAACGACAGGGCTGGAAGGGACCTTGGAGGTCATCTAGTCCAACCCCTGCTCAACATCATCATCATAATATAGACGAGAAAGAACTGGAGAAGATAACAAAACACAAAGACCTACAAAATAGAAATAGAAAGACTGGCAAAGGCAAGCAAGGGTGGTACCAATAGTCATAGGCGCCTTGGGTGCAATCCCAAAACAGCTGGAGCACCACTGGAACACCATCATCGGCATTGACAACTCGCCATTAGTCAACTGCAAAAGGCGGCCTGACTAGGAACTGCTTCCATCCTGCAACGAGATCTGTAATACCATCAAACATCACATCTGCTGCCTATCCCAGGTCCTTGGGAAGGACTCGATAGGTAGACAAAAATGCCAAATCCAGTCTGAACATCTGGCTGACTGTGCGATGATCAATAATAATAATACAGTTGGAAGGGACTAACTGATCATGCAGAAGACCTTACACCATTTCAGACAAATGGTTGTCCAGTCTCCTTAAAATCTTCCAGTGTTGGAGCACTCACAACTTCTGGAGGCCACAACCAAGCTGAATAGGCCCCATACAACTCCTGGAGCCATCAGCAACCCCCAGAGATCTAAGCTTAGCTCTGACCAGGGGTCTTCAAACCTGGCCCTCTTATGACTTGTGGACTTCAACTCCAGAATCCCTCAGCCAGCATGGACCATATAAGCCAGGAGTCTTCTAACTTGGCCCTCTTATGACTTGTGGACTTCAACTCCCAGAATCCCTCAGCCAGTGTACCTGGCTGAGAAATTCTGGAAGTTGAAGTCCACAAGTCATCAAAGGGCCAAGTTGGAAGACCCCTGTTCTAACCCAACTCAGCATGTTGTGGGGATGCACCTGCTGGGGGTTTCATCCTGTCTGGTGAAACCTGTTTTGTGAACCCAGTCGATTGAGAAGTGTACAGAAAAAAGACAGGAGAACAAAGGTGTACAGTTTTTTGTTGTTGTTGTTTTAAAGCAGCTAGTAGAAAGCAGCAATCTCCTCCTGATTCTCCGCGGCTGCTCGAATCAGTTTGTCTACCGGTCTTTGAAAAGACAGAGGCCGTGAATAACACAACAGGATTATTCTCCTGGTCCAGCTGCTGCTGCTCCTCCCCGGGATGACAACTCGCAACTTATGAGGGTGACATAAAAATGTAAGGAGGAGGGAAAAAAACAACAGCGTGAAGTACTCCGATCCTCAGCCTCGTAACTCTGCGATCCTCTCGGTAAAGCTGCTGGTTCCAGAGTCTGGCAATATTTCTGGAGAAGGAAGAAACCTCCAGATGTTGAAAAACAGACTTAAGACTAGAAAGAAATAGGAACACGAGGATGGAAGCATGTTGTGGATGTCCCTCCACTATTGCTGCAGGTTAAGTCCGCGACGTACGACCACATTTTCTGTTGCCTAGTGAAAGATTTTGTTAAGTGGGTTTTGCCCCATTTTACGACTTTTCTAAGTGAATCACTGTAGTTGTTAAGTGAGTAGCACGGTTGGTAAGTGGATCTGGCTTTCCCTCACTGACTTTGCTTGTCAAGGAGAGAAGCAACCTAGGACGAAGGAGAAACCTCCTGACAATGAGAACGATCAGCCAGTGGAACTACCTGCCTCCAGAAGCTGTGAACGCTCCAACACTGGGAGTTTTTAAGAAGAGACTGGATAGCCATTTGTCTGAAATGGTATAGGGTTTCCTGCCTGAGCAGGGGGTTGCACTAGATGACCTCCAAGGTCCCTTCCAACTCTGTTTATTTTATTGTACTCTATTCCATTCCATTCTCCATTGCGTCTATTCTATTCTATTCTATTCTATTCTAATTCTATTCTATTCTATTCTATTCTATTCTATTCTATTCTATTCTATTCTATTCTATTCTATTCTATTCTATTCTATTCTATCCCATTCCATTCTCCATTGCATCTATTCTATTCTATTCCATCCCATTCTCCATTGCATCTATTCTATTCTATTCCATTCCATTCTCCATTGCATCTATTCTATTCTATTCTATTCTATTCTATTCTATTCTATTCTATTCTATTCTATTCTATTCTATTCTATTCTATTCTATCCCATTCCATTCTCCATTGCATCTATTCTATTCTATTCTATTCTATTCTATTCTATTCTATTCTATTCTATTCTATTCTATTCTATTCTATTCTATTCTATTCTATTCTATTCCATTCCATTCCATTCTCCATTGCATCTATTCTATTCTATTCCATCCTATTCTCCATTGCATCTATTCTATTCTATTCCATTCCATTCCATTCTCCATTGCATCTATTCTATTTCATTCCATTCCATTCTATTCTCCATTGCATCTATTCTATTCCATCCCATTCCATTCTCCATTGCATCTATTCTATTATATTCTATTCTATTCTCCATTGCATCTATTCTATTCCATCCCATTCCATTCTCCATTGCATCTATTCTATTCTATTCTATTCTATTCTATTCTATTCTATTCTATTCTATTCTATTCTATTCTATTCTATTCTATTCCATCCCATTCTCCATTGCATCTATTCTATTCTATTCTATTCTATTCTATTCTATTCTATTCTATTCTATTCTATTCTATTCTATTCTATTCCATTCCATTCTCCATTGCATCTATTCTATTCTATTCTATCCCATTCTCCATTGCATCTATTCTATTCTATTCTATTCCATTCTCCATTGCATCTATTCTATTTCATTCCATTCCATTCTATTCTCCATTGCATCTATTCTATTCCATTCCATTCCATCTCTATTGCATCTATTCTATTATATTCTATTCTATTCTCCATTGCATCTATTCTATTCCATCCCATTCCATTCTCCATTGCATCTATTCTATTCTATTCTGTTCTGTTCTGTTCTGTTCTGTTCTGTTCTGTTCTGTTCTATTCTATTCTATTCTATTCTATTCTATTCTATTCTATTCTATTCTATTCCATTCCATTCCATTCCATTCATTCCATTCCATTCCATTCCATTCCATTCCATTCTATTCTATTCTATTCTATTCTATTCTATTCTATTCTATTCTATTCCATTCCATTCCATTCTATTCTATTCCATTCCATTCTCCATTGCATCTATTCTATTCTATTCTATTCCATCCCATTCCATTCTCCATGGCATCTATTCTATTCTATTCTATTCTTCTATTCTATTCTATTCTATTCTATTCTATTCTATTCTATTCTATTCTATTCTATTCTATTCCATCCCATTCTCCATTGCATCTATTCTATTCTATTCCATTCCATTCTCCATGGCATCTATTCTATTCTATTCCATTCCATTCCATTCCATTCTTTATTTATTATTCATTACTACTACTACTACTACCGTACTACTACTACTACTACTACTACTACTACTACTACTACTACTACTACTATAAAATTGTAGCCAAGGACAAAACTTAACGTGAGCCTGGCCAATGGAAAAAGCTGCTTTTTTTTTTCACCCAACGTAAGGACAGCAAGCTCCCTTAAGTTTCAGCCTTCACGCCTGACAGACGGATGAGCCGAACAAGCCATTTAAACTGGATGTTTCTAAATGCTAAAAATTGCATGCTGGTCACACAGGCTTTTGTGTGTGTGTGTGTGTGTGTGTGGGAGGGCATTTATCATTAAGTTCAGCTGACGGTGTTCATACGGTAGAGATTATCTTGTGGATAAAAGAGGGGGAAAAAACTGTAAAATTATCGACCAGGCTCTCTCTTCAATTACGGAAAATGAAACATCCAGAACGGCCCGTGATGGCTTTTGCCACAGAAACCTTTTAGTGTTGAAAATGACTGGACGCTGGCAAAAAAAAAAAGAAGAAGAAGAAGAATAACGAGAATAAAAGGCATCAAAAAAGACTTGTTCCCTTTGGTGCCGCAGTTGAGCCCAGCCTTCCGTTGGCTAAACAAGACGGGTGTTAAATAAATTCTGCCCCAATTTAAAAAAAATTCCTGTCGCAACCCCTGCAGTTGTGAAGTTAGTAACACGGTTGTTAAGTGGATCAGGCTCCTCACCCCACATTGGCTTTGCTTGTCATAAGATCTCAAAAGGAGATCACGTGACTCCGGGACGCAGCGACGGTCATAAATAGGAGTCAGTTGACAAGTAGATGGACTTTGATCATGGGATGCTGCAAAGGTTGTTAAGTGTGAAAAAGGATAAGTCACTTTTTTTCAGCGCTTTTGTAACTTCAGTCACTAACAAATGGTCGTTAAGTCAAGAAGTAGTGGCACACTCTCTTCAACAGTCTGCTGATGCTCTAGTAGTTTTAACTCACTGATCTAAATTCCCGGGGAGAAATAGTAGGAAGGGGTTGTCCTTTTGGACATGGCAAAATGTAGACTGCCTGAAGATTTTCCTCCTGAAGGGTGACAGAAATCCACTAATAGAATAGAATAGAATAGAATAGAATAGAATAGAATAGAATAGAATAGAATAGAATAGAATAGAATAGAATAGAATAGAATAGAATAGAAAATATGGAATGGGATGGAATAGAATAGAATAGAATAGAATAGAATAGAATAGAATAGAATAGAATAGAATAGAATAGAATAGAATAGAATAGAATAGAATAGAATAGAATAGAATAGAATAGAATAGAATAGAATATATGGAATGGGATGGAATAGAATAGAATAGAATAGAATAGAATAGAATAGAATAGAATAGAATAGAATAGAATAGAATAGAATAGAATAGAATATATGGGATGGGATGGAATAGAATAGAATAGAATAGAATAGAATAGAATAGAATAGAATAGAATAGAATAGAATAGAATAGAATAGAATAGAATAGAATAGAATAGAATAGAATAGAATAATGGAATGGAGTAGAAGAATAGAATAGAATAGAATAGAATAGAATAGAATAGAATAGAATAGAATAGAATAGAATAGAATAGAATAGAATAGAATAGAATAATGGAATGGAGTAGAAGAATAGAATAGAATAGAATAGAATAGAATAGAATAGGATAGGATAGGATAGGATAGGATAGGATAGGATAGGATAGGATAGGATAGGATAGGATAGGATAGGATAGGATAGGATAGAATAGAATAGAATAGAATAACAGAGTTGGACCTTGGAGGTCTTCTAGACCAACCCCGTGCTCAGGCAGGAAACCCTATACCATTTCAGACAAGTGGGTGTCCAGTCTCTTCTCAGAAAGAAGTAGAAGGTGGGGAAAATAAACAGCTTTGGGGAAGATTGCAATTGAGTAGTTGAGCACCGCTTTAATCCAGTGGTCTCTTGATTTCCAACGGGCTGTCAAGGAGATCAATGAAAAAGTAACATTTATGACAGAAAAAGCCACCGGCTCTAAATTATCCAGGAAAAACTCTACCTTGGGTCTCTCCCTCTTTCTGAAAGCTGACCCGTGCAGCCTTCCCCCCCACCCCCCCTCGCGTGCTCCTGTCCCCGTACTAACCAGCTTGCAACTCCCTAAAAAGTCCTGACAGGTAATTTATACCCCGCGAGAGAATAGCAATTTCCGTGTCCCCGAAAGGAAGATATTCAACCGATCCGAAAACACTTACACCTGCAAAAAGAGGACTTTAATATAATAATATAATAACAATTCTAAGAGACCGGCGTAAGTAATTTTCTCCCTGACACCCGTTCTTTTTTTTTTCCTCCCCTTCGCAAAGCTTGACTTCGCCTCCGCTTTGTTTTACAGGAGGACGAGAAAGTACGAATGCAGGCAGCCAGTCCTCGGACGTACGTCCACAGTGGAGCCCCCAAAGATTCTGTTGCTAAGTGAGGCAGTTGTTAAATGAGTTTTGCTTGCCCCATGTTGCTATCGTCGTTCTTGCCTTCAGAAACCGTGGGCTCCATCCCTGAAGGTTTTTAAGAAGAGGCAACAAAGACGGTATAGGTCAGCGGTTCTCAACCTGTGGGTCGCGATCCCATTTGGGGCCGAACGGCCATTTCATGGGGGTCGCCAAACAACGCAGTCCGCCATTTTTTCCCCTTTTCCTTAGCTGTGCTACTCCCTCTTATTCTATTGGCTTTTGAAAGCCAATAGAATAGACCAGCGGTTCTCAACCTTTTTCAGGCTGAGACCCCACCTGCGCCGCCCATGCGCGGCGCGACCCCAACCTGCGCCGCGCACGTGCGGCGTGACAGGCTGAACTGTGCATGCACGGCACGCGCGCGACGGCCCAAACTGCGCATGCACGGCACGTGCGCGACAGCCCGAACCACGCATGCGTGGCGCGACGGGCCAATCCGCGCATGCACAGCGCATGCACAACGGCCCGAATCGCGCATGCGCGGCACGACGGGCTGAACGGGGGGAAAAAATGGCGGACTGTGGCATCCAACGACCCCTGCGAAACGGTCGTTCGACCCCAAATGGGGTCGCGACCCACAGGTTGAGAACCGCTGGAATAGACTCTCTTGAATAGAGTCTAATTCTATTGGCTTTCAAAAGCCACTAGGAATGGTCCAGGCTGTCTCTGCCCTGCTGAGCCCGCCAAAAGTCCCAGTCTGCAAACGGTGCTGCGAGTTGTCTGCAGCGAAGGCGAGCTCTCCGGAAGTTTCCACCCCTCCCTGCTGAGCAACTACTAAAAAGGTAAGTAAAAGAGGGCCAGGGATGGGAGGTGGGAGGCCGGCGGGCACAGGGAGGGTTGCTGGTGTGCGTGGGGCCCGGCGGGTGCCTCACCTCCCTTGGACTGGGCCAGCTGGTGGCCCAGCCGGTGGTCGCCCTGCCCCATCGCTGCCCCTTGCCAGCTATGCCTCGGCCAGTGCAGGGGGCAGCACCATGCATGCGCGACGCTCCCGGGCAGAGAAATACAGGTAGTGCTCGACTTACGACCGGTTGGGGGTTGCGACATTAAAAAGGTTGAGAACCACTGGTATAGGTGCTCCTGCTTGAGGGGGGGCGGGCTGGACTAGAGGACCTCCAAGGTCTCTTCCAGCTCTATTCTGTTCTATAATGGTTAAGTGAATCCCTGCAATTGTTGTTCGTATGCTGGTTGGGGTGTGAATCTGGCTTCCCCATGGATGTTGCTTTCGCGGAAGGCGGCAAAAGGGGATCACGTGATCCGGGGACACTGCAACCGTCACAAATACAAATTCAGTTAACTGAATACTTAACAACGATCCGTGTGGGAAGCTGGATTCCCTTCACAACGCCAGCGATTCGCTGAACAATTGTGGCAGAAAAAGTTCCTAAAATTGGGCCTGAACTTGCTCCACAGCTGTCCTACTTAGCCACGGAAATTCTGATCCCCTTGGCAGTCATAAACTGAGGACTGCCTATAATCTGGAACGGAGCAAAACACTTCCGAAATTCTTTGGGTTTTGTTTCGATTTTAAAGTAGGTTTTTACTACTCGTCGTCAGAAATATTGTACTGCCATCCTTCGGCAGGTTTGAAGGAGAAATGGTCCAGAATGGTGTCAGTTCTCCTGCTTGAGCAGGGGGCTGGACTAGAAGACCTCCGAGGTCCCTCCCAACTCCTAATTCTATGTTCTATGGATGATGCTCGGCTGAAGTCTTCAAAGCCAGGGAAAGGCTTGACATTTCTAGAAAACAGCAGCTTCTCTGCTTCAGAAAGCTGCCTCCTACACTAAATTAGGAATATGCCTAATTAAATCAATTCCTGTTACTGAGAAGGATAAACAAAGCTTCGATCACAAAAGTTTCCATCTGGAAGAAAAGGAAAGACATCACCTTTTTTTTTCCCCACCCCCGTTTCTTTCATTCATTACTCAATTTCTTTGCAATTGTCTCCTGTTTCCCAGCCAACTTTTTACATTTTCCTGGAAGAAGCTCACTGCTGGGAAAACGAGGACTCCACCCCGAATTCTACTTCACGTCTTTATAGCTTTGTTCACGCACAGTCCTCTACTTATGACCACAATGGAGCCCCAAAATTTCCATTGCTAAGTGAGACAGCTAGGTTCGCCCCATTTTCTTGCCCCAGTGGATAAGCCAGGGGTCTTCCAACTTGGCCCTTTGATGACTTGTGGACTTCAGCTCCCAGAATTCTCCAGCCAGCATGGATCATATAAGCCAGGGGTCTTCAAACGTGGCCCTTTGATGACTTGTGGGCTTCAACTCCCAGAATTCCCCAGCCAGCATGGACCATATAAGCCAGGGGTCTTCAAACGTGGCCCTTTGATGACTTGTGGACTTCAACTCCCAGAATTCCCCAGCCAGCATGGACCATATAAGCCAGGGGTCTTCAAACATGGCCCTTTGATGACTTGTGGATTTCAACTCTCAGAATTCCTCAGCCGCCATGGACCATATAAGCCAGGGGTCTTCAAACGTGGCCCTTTGATGACTTGTGGACTTCAACTCCCAGAATTCCCCAGCCAGCATGGACCATATAAGCCAGGGGTCTTCAAACATGGCCCTTTGATGACTTGTGGATTTCAACTCTCAGAATTCCTCAGCCGCCATGGACCATATAAGCCAGGGGTCTTCAAACGTGGCCCTTTGATGATTTGTGGACTTCAACTCCCAGAATTCCCCAGCCAGCGTGCCTGGCTGAGGAATTCTGGGAGTTGAAGTCCGCAAGTCATCAAAGGGCCACGTTAGAAGACCGCTGGGGTAAGCAAATCATTGCAGGTGTTCGATGAGTCACACGGCGGTTAAGTGAATCTGGCTTCCCCATTGGCTTGGCCTGGCAGAAGGTCCGCAAAAGGGGATGCCGGTTGGGGAAATATCAGCCTCTTGTCAAGCGTGACAATCCGGATGGGAGAGTCTGCCCTGGTCGTCAGGATGACAAAATGGGGATAAGTCACTTTTTTTTTTCAGAGCCATTGTATCGTTGGAACAGTCACGAAAGAGATGTCAAAGAATACCAATATTTAATTGGACCAGGTTATCGGCTTAATGTCTACGGAGATTCTCAGTCATCCAGGTCCTGGTTTCTCCCAAAGGTGCTTTTTCCAAAAGGCAGCTGGACTTTCTGGTTGTTCTTTGAAGAAGTTTCGCTTCTCATCCCAGAAGCTTCTTCAGGTTCTGACTGGATGGTGGGGAACGGAAGGATTTATACTCCTTGCAGAGAGCTGGTCATTTGCAATTTTTTAGAGAGTCGTTGAGGCCACTTGGGGGGGGTTTGTCGGTGTGCCCAGGGTCACCTGAGGGGTGCAAATGGGTGTCCCAACCTTTCCAGCAGTTCCAAGAAGGCTCCAGACCCATTTGCACCCCTCAGGTGACCCTGAGGACACGGATAAGTCTCCAAGTGGCCTCAACGACTCTCTAGAAGGATGCAAATGACCAGCTTTCTGCAAAAGAGTATAAATCCTTCCACTCCCCAGTCAGAGCTGAAGAAGCTTCTGGGATGAGAAGCGAGACGCCTTCAAAGAAGAACAAGACAGTCCAGTTGCCACTTTTGGGATTATCAGCTTCACAACTTTCTTGCTTAGCAAAAGAAATGTAGGACTCCCGTGTGGTCATAAAGTCGAGGACTCCAGTGTATTCCCAAAGACTTTCTACCAAAACAAACAACTGTCAACAGAGGGAACAAAATTCCAGAGAGGAGGTTGACACCATCATCATCATTATTTCATTTTACTGGGAGGGATTATTATCCGAGTCCAATTTTGAGCAGAGGCCAAAGAACCCTATGATTTATTTAGTTCCTGCTATGATCTGTAATCTCCCTGCTTGGATAGCTCTAGGCAGTTTGTAACAATCCATTAAAAAGAGCCACAACATCTATAAATATTTAAAAAAAAAACCTTAAAAGTTTTTAAAAACTTGCTGCTTCCATAAAACCCATTGCCAGGCAGGAAGAGGATGGAACTGGTTTTCTGAAGGTCAAAGGGATGCAGATCAGCTTGGCCTGGGGGGGGGGGGTGTCAAGCAAGGCTCTGCCACTGAAAATGACATTTTTCTGGACCACGTCTGGGGTTGGATACGCCCAGCATCCTCTCTTATCCAGATCGTATAAGGAAGGCAGGTTTTATTCACAGGAAGACATCCCGAACCTAACGTAGGGAATCCTGGGCTTAACAACCGCAACGGAGCCCAGAATTTCCCTAGCTAAGCAAGATGGTCACTCAGTGAGTTTTGCCCCGTTTTATGACCTTTCTCGCCACGGTTTTTAAGGGAACCCCTGCAATTGTTAAGTTAGTAACACGCTTGTTCGGTCGAGGACCGTCTGCATGGATCTTATACATTATCAGAGAGCGTTTCTTTGAGGGGGATGGAGGGAGGGAGGGAAGAAGGAAGGGAGGGGGAAGGAGAGGGAGGGAGGGAAGGAGGGAGGGAGGGATGAGAGAGAAAAAAGAAAGAAAGGAAGAAAGAAAGAAAGAAAGGAAGGAAGGAAGGAAGGAAGGAAGGAAGGAAGGAAGAAGAAAGAAAGGAGGGAGGGAGGAAGAAAGAAAGAGAAGAGAGGGAAGGAGGGAGGGAGAAAGAAAGAAAAAAAAGAAAAAAGAAAGAAAGAAAGAAAGAAAGGAGAGGGAGAGAGAAAGAGAGAGAAAGGAAGGGAGGGAGGGAGGGAGGGAGAGAGAAGGAAGGAAGGAAGAAGAAAGAAAGGAGGGAGGGAGGAAGAAAGAAAGAGAAGAGAGGGAAGGAGGGAGGGAGGGAGAAAGAAAGAAAAAAAAGAAAAAAGAAAGAAAGAAAGAAAGAAAGAAAGAAAGAAAGAAAGAAAGAAAGAAAGAAGAGAGAGGGAGAGAGAAAGAGAGAGAAAGGATGGGAGGGATGGAGGGAGGGAGGGAGAGAGAAGGAAGGAAGGAAGGAAGGAAGGAAGGAAGAAAGAAAGAAAGAAAGAAAGAGAAAGAAAGAAAGAAAGAAGAGAGAGGGAGAGAGAAAGAGAGAGAAAGGATGGGAGGGATGGAGGGAGGGAGGGAGAGAGAAGGAAGGAAGGAAGGAAGGAAGGAAGGAAGGAAGAAAGAAAGAAAGAAACAAGAGAGAGGGAGAGAGAAAGGGAGGGAGGGATGGAGGGAGGGAGGGAGGGAGAGAGAAAGGAAGGAAGAAAGAAAGAAAGAAAGAAAGAAAGAGAAAGAAAGAAAGAAAGAAAGAAAGAAAGAAAGAAAAGAGAGAGAGAGAAAGGAAGGAAGGGAGGGAGGGAGGGAGGGAGAGAGGGAGAGAGAAAGAAAGAAAGAAAGAAAAAAGAAAAAAGAAGAGGGAGAGAGAGAGAAAGGAAGGAAGGAGAAAGAAAGGAGGGAGGGAGGAAGAAAGAAAGAAAGAGAAGGGAGGGAGGGAGGGAGGGAAAGAAAGAAAGAAAGAGAAAGAAAGAAAGAAAGAAAGAAAGAAAAGAGAGAGAGAAAGGAAGGAAGGGAGGGAGAGAGAGAGAGAAAGAGAAAGAAAGAAGGGAGAGAGAAAGGAAGGAAGGAAGGAGAAATAAAGGAGGGAGGAAGAAAGAGAAGAGAGGGAGGGAAAGAAAGAAAGAAAGAAAGAAAGAAAGAAAGAAAGAAAGAAAGAAAGAAAGAAAGAAAGAAAGAAAGAAAGAAAGAAAGAAAGAAAGAAAGAAAGAAAAAAAGAAGCTCTGGAAAGGACTCCTTTTGCAGATGTAGCGCCTATCGGTCCTGAGGCTCATGAAGCGCCATTCCATCCCGAGGGAGCCCAGGGAGAGCGGGGCCCCACCTCTTTCGGCCCCACCCTTAATTGCTCGGGGCCAAGAGGGTCCCTTTCGGGGCTTCAGGGCAGCCGGCTGATCTCGCCCGGAGCCACAATGTGCTACATGCTGAGGGAATTGGCCCACTTGCCTTCCCACCCGAGGAGAGGCTGGGAAAGGCTGAGCCTGCCAAAGCAAAAGGGGAAGAGCATATTCTTTCCCGGCTGAGGCTGAGGCGGGTGGAGATCCTTCTTCCATTAGATCACCCACATGAGCTAAGCCCCAAAGCAGCCCTGGGGGGGGGGTTTCTCCTCCCAAACCCGACTGCATGGAGGAACAAGGGCGGTGACATTTTCTGATAATTAGAACAAGCCTCACAACTCAGGATTCGCGCGGCGCCACAAGCTGCCGTAGGCGGTGGAAGTTGGCTCCATTTCCCACACAAACAATGAAAGGCTATCCTGGAAGTATCAATGTTTCTCCCCCTTGTTCCAAAGCTGGGGTCTTCAAACGTGGCCCTTTGATGACTCGTGGCCTTCAACTCCCAGAATTCCTGAGCCAGTGTGGACCACGTACGCCAGGGGTCTTCAAACATGGCCCTTTGATGACTCGTGGACTTCAACTCCCAGAATTCCTCAGCCAGGCACGCAGACGTTTCATGACCCAACTAGGTAACATCATCAGTGCTCGAAGGGAAGGGGGTTTGCTCTTTCAAGTGGCTAGTCTATCAGTGTTGGTTGGGAGCGTTCTTAGCGGTTCCTTCATTAGGCTGCTGTTCACTGTTTGATTGTTTGTCTGAGTTGGTAGTTCCTCGATTGGAATATTGTCTACTGCTTGGTTGTTGGTCTAGCGCAAGGGTAGGCAACCCTGGCTCTTTTATGACTGGTGGACTTCAACTCCCAGAATTCCTGAGCCAGCCATGCTGAGGGGAAAGGGAGAGGTTTCCAAGCTGAGCCAGGCTGGCTGAGGAATTCTGGGAGTTGAAGTCCACGAGTCATAAAAGAGCCATGGTTGCCTATTCCTGGTCTAGGAGGCTCACCGCTTAGATCAGGAGGACTTAGGGCAGGGGTAGGCAACCTTGGCTCTTTTAGAACTGGTGGACTTCAACTCCCAGAATTCCTGAGCCAGCATGGCTCAGCTTGGAAACCTCTCCCTTTCCCCTCAGCATGGCTGGCTCAGGAATTCTGGGAGTTGAAGTCCACCAGTCGTAAAAGAGCCAAGGTTGCTTACCCCTGGCCTAAGTCCTCCTGTTCTAAGCGGTGAGCCTCCTAGCCCAGGGGTAGACAACCTTGGCTCTTTTATGACTCGTGGACTTCAACTCCCAGAATTCCTGAGCCAGCATGGCTCAGCTTGGAAATCTCTCCCTTTCCCCTCAGCATGGCTGGCTCAGGAATTCTGGGAGTTGAAGTCCACGAGTCATAGCGTTAATCTTAAGATTAATTTCTGCTTATCTGGGTGTTGAGTGCTAATCAGAAAGCATTGCGGTCTTCTAGCTATTGATTGTCTCTTCTGAATGGTGTGTAGATATTGTGCATCTCTATGTACCTGTTGATGGCTAATGCAATAGATGTGTCCTGCAAGCGTTGTGGAGGCCTCTCTTTTCCAGCTGGCATTTGAAATTAGGGTATCTGCTTCCTACGTTGATCTCTTTCCTTGTTTGCCTTTATAAAAGCCACCGAAACTCATGCGGCTGAATTATAAATCCATTTCCCATACCATAAAGAGGCATTTACAAGGCCTCTCTGACTGATGATGCTCTGAAGTCATCTTATTCCCCTTCTGGTTTTTTTCCCCCTCTCTTTGGCGTTATTTAATTTATCTTATGACTGTATTTATAGATCCTGCATTTTAAGTGTTTCAAATAGTTCATCTGCAGGTTACTCAGATAATCCACTGAGCAAGCAACAGCTACAAAGCATGATTTTATTTTTTGCTATATTTTGCTTTTCAATTTAAAAAAAAAATTAAAAAGACAATTTCTCTCCTGAATCTATACCAGTGGTGGCGAACCTATGGCATGGGTGCGAGAGGCGACACTCAGAGCCCTCTCTGTTCTGTTCTATTCCGTTCTATTCTGTTCTGTTCTATTTCATTTTCTATATTCTATATTCTATATTCTATTCTATATTCTATATTCTATTCTATATTCTATATTCTATATTCTATATAGAATAGTAGGTAGATAAATAGATAGGTAGTGTATGTTCGTGGAATGATTGGTTTCTTTTTTTTTTTAACTTAAGGGTTTTTTTTAACTTAAGGGTTTTTTATATGTATATAATGTAATTTCTATCATGCTGTGAGCCGCCCTGAGTTCTCCGGAATAGGGCGGCATAGAAATTAAATTAATAAATAATAAATAATAATTAAATTAAATTAATAATAAATATTCTATATTCTATATTCTATATTCTATATTCTATATTCTATATTCTATATTCTATATTCTATATTCTATATTCTATATTCTATATTCTATATTCTATATCCGTGGTGGCGAACCTATGGCATGGGTGCCAGAGGCGACACTCAGAGCCCTCTCTGTTCTGTTCTATTTCATTTTCTATATTCTATATTCTATATTCTATTCTATATTCTATATTCTATTCTATATTCTATATTCTATATTCTATTCTATATTCTATATTCTATATTCTATATTCTATATTCTATATTCTATATTCTATATTCTATATTCTATATTCTATATTCTATATTCTATATTCTATATTCTATATTCTATATTCTATATTCTATATCTGTGGTGGCGAACCTATGGCATGGGTGCCAGAGGCGGCACCCAGACCCCTCTCTGTAGGCACATGCGCCGTCGCCCCAGTCCTAGGCCTTCATCTGGGTTTTATAAAACCTTTTTGCTTTAGGCCTCCATCGCCGTGTGCAAAAAAAAAAAAAAAGTTTCAATCAGTCAATTTCAATTTCTCGAGGGGAAAAAAAAAGATCTTGCAAAGTTGGAATTGATTGATTGAACTTTTTAGT